>JAUTBT010015083.1:0-22698 GCA_032361225.1 Lepetodrilus schrolli
ATATATGTATATATTTCTCGATAGTCTCTCTCTCTCTCTCTCTCTCTCTCTCTCTCTCTCTCTCTCTCTCTTCCATTTTATCTATAAACATTATCGTATACAGTATATAACGCTTTGTTTATATCTCGTTTATCTAGATTGGCCATGCTTTCACAAACTATACATAAATATCCTCCCATACTCATTTAAATCTCTAAGCGTCCATCCAAAAGTAGATTCTCCTTAACTTTTCATACAGAGATGCAGGGCGTATTGAGCGTCCCCTACCAATTACATCGTTACTTTTGTGACTAGGCGTAAATGCTGTCCTAAACGGACGTGTTCATTGCGCAAAAGCCGAAGTGCTTGATAATCGCGAAAAAAAAACGATCAATCGAATAGAATACCTCACGTTCAAGGCATAATCCTGCAATCATATTTGCCAACGATGAAAGGGTCAGAATACACCCTAGATTTAATTCCATATTGCATTAAGCTGTATATCACGTCTCTGCTGCTATATGTGTCGACTATAAAACTAACCCATTTACCATCTTGCAGTCCAGAGCACTTTCTGTATGAAACGGCATAACGCTAAGGTAGCCTGGCTTACCTCCATCCTTATCCATAGACTACACCATTGCTACAGTTGGAGTTTGGGTTACGTTAAAGTTACGCCGTTTTGTACAGGCCGAGCCAGCCTCCCACGGCGGTCTTGCGTGAAGACATCGTAGTGTAGCCTCGTCGCAATCAATAGGGAATATTTGATCTCTTGCTGTTAGTGTCAAGTGTTGACGCCTGCTTGCGATGCAAATATCCCATTTGCTTTCAAAATCAGTCAGGGAAAAAGATATCACCGGTAAAATAGGCCGTCTTCCCGTTTGGATAAAATATGCTCGTTCAGGGGCAGATTGAATCAGAACATGTCCCTGATGAAATATGTACAGGCAAGTCTGGGCTGGGTATTCCTGCCGTGGACAATTTACACCTTGTTTATGTTTGTGAAAATGGGTTTAACAAGTCTGGAAGAATGAAGATTTGATTCTGTATTCTCTGATAGACGGCTTAGCGGTAGCTGTTCAATCGCACACGCCGCATATGTATATACCTTTCTTCTAGGTAAGACAGCAAGGAAGTCTAACCAGACAAGCGAAACTAAATAAACATGTCTTGGCAGCTACCAGTATATCAAATAAAAACATTGAGATTGAAAACAAATCAGTTTATCTTGTGTATAATAGTAGTCTCTGTGTTAGTCGGCATGTTCACACGCGTTCTATATACACTATTATTGCCCGTATGCTTATAATACCAGATATACGTGCTACATTCCTTACACGTTATTCGGGACGGCAAATGAGGACGTGATTGTAGACGATGGCTGTTATTTGTGGATGGTGTGATTGGGTGCGTTTTTTTGTGTGTTTTCTTGTCTACACTATGCTGTTGCAGATTTAGATGTGTGGACATAACTGTCATTGTTTTGTCGAACTTCTAAAAGATAACCTGCTCTTGATAATTACCATTTTACACACACACACGCGCGCACACACACATACACGATTTAAAATACTAAATGACATTGTCGTTCTATGGGTAAACACAGACTATTTACTTCAGGTGTGCAATATTGGCAGACGATAAAGAACAGACTAGAATAGAATATGACAGAAACAGTCTGTAATACGATTAAACCGAGAATATCGGCATATGAGTTTCGGGAATAAGAACGATAGATAAATTGAGTCTCAACAGGCACGATAACGATTTGAATGTTGTTATTATTGTATTTTGCGACAGAAATTCTGCAATGCCGATATTAATGTAAACTACCACAATCTTGATGATTTTTTCGTATAAATTATTCAATTATTTAAAAATGTATTAACATAATAATCCAATATATAATAGTTGTATCGCTTTAAAATATATATATCCAATGTATTACTTATTTTCCTTTCGGATGTGTAACCGGAACCTAAAACGTACTAGATTATATGGACGTACCACGCCCGGGCTGGAGAAAGAAACATGCCTTTCTGCTATAAATATACAATGATGCTTAATGTACCGGATACCGTTCTAGACGCATTTGTTTGGTGAATGGATTGTACTATTATCTCATATAACGCCACGTATATATATCAGGAAGATAATACCCAGTGATTCAACCAGGAAAGTCTATTACATTGAGTATAATAAGTACTGGTATTGCAACAATGTATTTATATTACAGTTGTTGCAGTGTGGCAAGACGTTGACATGCCACTGGCATGACACTGGCATGACATAGTCACGAGATAGTCCCATCCACCACCAAGAATGTGTAATCGTGACTTAATGTGCGGTGTTGTATGGTCTAGGCCACGCTAACATGATGTTTATCTGGCAACGATTTCGTCGTGCATAGACATAGTTGTTAACCCCTCCGTACTTCAAGACATGGTGACATTTATGTATTTTTATATTTCGTTATACATTCATTGAATCATATTTTTTTTCAACACAACATACATATGGAGATGGCTTATTATGAAATGATCCACAAAGGATCTGGGTCCAGTTGCACGACGCACTTGTAGCGCTACAATAGTTGTAAGTCTAATGGTAGAGTCTTCTACAATTGGAATTGGGTTGCACGATGCTCTTGTAGGCTATCTGAATAAGACAGCGCTATGGTAACGGCAATTGTATGCCCCTACAACTATTGTAGCCTTTACAAGAGCGTCGTGCAACTGGACCCTGAAACTGATAAATAACATTGCTTTCGGGGCAAAACAATTGGCAGGAGCGATTTTCTAGTTCCCCGTTTGTGTGTGTGTGTGTGTGTGTGTCTGTGTGTGTGTCTGCGTGTGTGTGTGTGTGTGTGTGTGTGTGTGTGTGTGTGTGTTCTCATCATTATTCATTAGAAATTAGTGCTCACAATTAAGTGTATCGTATTACACATTGATTAACTCACCGAAGTATAATCCGTCAATTTAATTTAATTTCAGTCATTGTACTCTGCGCTTCACCGGATACAGTCCGAGATATAATGATCAAAGCCCACGAGTTAAACTTTGACAACGGAGAGTATGTATTCTTCAATATAGACCTCTTCTCAAGGTAAGAAACCTATGCTTCTACGGAATTTCCACTCACCACCCCCGGCACATCCCCCCTACCCCCGGATATTTCCTTCGGTCATCCCCCCCCCCCGCCCCGCCCCCTCCGGACATTTCCTCCCTTTGACACCCACCCCGTCATATTCCCGATTATATTTTTCAACTAAGTTAAGATTCATATTATTTCATTGACTCGTATAATACCATATTTGTTATCCTCTGTAGAGTATGTGTTTTCTTTATAGTTTCACACAGCAGCAAACACTACGAGAACAATACACTTGTACGGCATTCCATTTATATTCAGAGATATCCTAGCATAGTGATCAGAGGTTCGCATACGACACACTCCAAAGTCCATCGCTGATATCATTATAAGATTGATCGTTACACATAATAGGGCTGCCTTCAGCAAGCACCAAAGAATTCCTGATCTGACCATATGTGGACGTGCCAAAGATAGATCAGATCGTATCTTATTATTAAATCACGCATCCGCCACTATTTTTCAGTGATAAAGCTTTTTAGGATGTGGAATGTTGGATTCGTTTCTATTAATGTCAAATGTGGGATGTTTACATATATATCTATCACATAACATAGGAGTTTGGGAGTTCAATAAACCCATGGTATAAATATAAATATTTCCACTAGTGCAATAACGAACTAGATTTTTGTATAGTATTCATACGCGATGTCAAAGTCTTTTTGTAACTCATTTAGAGTTAAAACAATTATTCAATTAAATATGCAAGCTTTAACCAAGTTCCCAAGACATTTGTCTATTATTGTGTTTCTGACTGAACATGTTAGTCTGGTTAGTCTATTAAAGCAGTAGTGGTTCATAGCCGCTTTTTAATAAAACAGTATTTCGTTCATCCTGCGTTCGTCGGTTTACAATTTGCTGAGACCTGCAGTACCCGTAGCGCATTGTGTTACAGTAAACCTGCGATCACCGGCTAAACTTAACTACACTACTAGATTTCAGACAGCGTATCTTATCATGACGGCATCGAATAATTCTGAGGACATTAATGTCACTGAGCTACGACCGCATCCTATGCATCAGTGCACATCAAATTTATGAATATGCATTTTGTAAAATCTGAGTTGTTCAGTACTAATTTATTATAATAGGAGTTATTCACCCATCTTATAAGATATCGATGGGCTCAACTCTTTGTTACATTCCACATAGAAGTCCATTAATGTTAACCGATTGGATTATCTTTCTTCATTATAACTTCCCGTAGCAAATAGCAGTGGATAAAATAATTATAATACTGGAATTGAAGCAGATACGCCGCGATTCCGACCGAGGAATCTTACAACGTTTTATTTGAAGCTACACGCGGCTAGAAAACGGTTGTCACATCACTGGTAGAACCAATCAGGAAGTGGGACTCAAAGGCTTACATTTAATTGGTTGATCTGGAGGCTGTCAGATTGTCTTAGCGTAAAAAGAACTGCTGCCTATTCCGCTGTCATGTCTAAATATTGATCTATTGACTGCCATTGCGGACCGATTTGTCCAAAATTCACGCATTTTACTTTAAATTAGACAAGATTTGCTGCAAATGTCAAAGCGATTTGAACCCGGTTATGCAAGTGCAATGCTATTACCTGCATGGTTATGTATCTGGGTACATGGGTTTTTACGAGCTGAAAGTCCCTGTACATCCCGAGACAGCAGGTCGAGCTGTGAAATTAGGAACTTTTAGCTCGTAAAATAGCTAGAATCTATTCTGAGTAATGATAAAGAAGACATAGTGAATCGTGATTGTGGCCTTCGGAAGAACATAATGCTTGAAGGGCCCAGTATAAACTCTTTTTGCGTAGCCAAAATAAAATATTGGGGGATGTTATCCATCTCCTCACATACGCCAACCCTCAGCTACGAGATTCGGGACTATCTCGCACCCACAATAAACATTCGGCGTGCAGTCGACAAATCTCATTCCGCAGCGTCATGATGACTTGTACTTTTTCCACCGACAGTAAGAACGCGAGTGCTCGCCCATGGTACCGCGAAGACGACACGGCGGAGAGGAACGCCAAGGCACGGAAGGCATTCGAGGCCGTCATGACGGTGACGTTACGGAAACCGGACAGTCCAGAGTATCACGACTTCTCGGAGGAGGTGAAAAGAAGAGCCAGTCTCATGTACACTAACTTCACATACGGAGAAGAAGAGGTGAGGAAGATTCCTTGGGTTGATCCAGCTGTTTCACTCTTATGACAAACCGACTCTGCAATAACAGAAATATCATTCTTGAGACACAAACTCGTGTTCTGCTCTTTTATACGCTACTTCTGACATTGACTGGACCGTGCCTTTAGAGGATGCATGTGTCTTTAAATGTAGTATATTTTTTTATGGTTAAGTGCAACGAGGTGCACTTTTCAGACTTCCGAGTAAAATCGATTTTAAATCTGCCAGTTTCCTAATAAATTATAGCTTATTTACCATTAGTTACTGTAGTGTATAAGTCTATATGCCTATATGTTTTATATCATAATAATGGATACTCCGAAGGAAAACGTATTTATGTCAGGAAAAAAGTCAGTTTGTACCCAAAAATAATTAGCATCTGGTTGTACAACTTAATAAAAAAAATGTGATAGCCATGCTGTGTATTAGAACAAATGCTAGCTGTATGGATAGCGATTTTCCAGTCATTAGGAAAATATGTCTTACACTAATTTAGATAAAATTACTTGATATTTTATCCAGCGCATCTCGTAACAAATAAGTTCTCATTATATCGGTAATGTAATCTCGGCCCTCAAACATATCCGCTGGGGTAGTTTTTATAGCAGATTCAATGGCGATGTTAACCTCAGAGAATCTCTAGAGATGGATGTTCTGGCGTAACTGGATATATTATTGTAACAATAGATCACGCTGGTCTCTGAACTGAAGACATCCTCTCAGAACCATCAGAGCTGGTGATGTTGAGTCTTGTTGAACATTCAAGAGGCCATCTTCGCGAAGATATTTTACACTTAAACGACATCGTTAACCCTCTCCATTCTGTGCCTATCATTTGTTTGAATTAGGGTTTAGAGCCGCTTTCAAGATTCTCTCACATATATCACGGCTTGTCAGTTTATGGCCGGAGGAAACCCGCAACATCCGTAGCGCTGAATGTTGCAGTAAACCTGCGAGCACCGGCTGGTACTGACAGACTAAGGATGATAACTGCATTCAGCGCATCCTATCAATATCGCGTCAGAAATGTAACTTTCGCAAACATTGATGCCAGGCTCCCGGGGCGGGATTTGAACCTGGAACCTTTGGCTCCGAGGTCCAAAGTTCTACTACTGCGCTACCGTCCTGGTTTATTGTTTGGCATCCACGTTAGGTGTCCTGGCCTGGACATCTAATACGACACCTTAGACAAAGTTAGAGTTATGGTTACGGTACCTTAGACTTACTCCAATTCCTACATGATGGGCCTAGAGCTAGCATGACACTACTCTGAAATTGGCTTTCCCCGAATTCCTACAGATTGTACGTACGTAAGGCTGTTTCTTATTTACCAAAAAAAACACATCACCCATTGACACAAAACAGTTATTTATACGAGTGACGGAAAACATGTCACGTTATTAAATTTAGAAACGACGCTTCTATGATCGATGGTCACCTCGTTCTATTTTTCTGTGCACATCTTTGTTTTCTATTTGAGCGCCAACATATCTGCGTTTTAACATCCACAGAGAACGGTATTAATTGTGTTCGTGTATGTGAAATGATTCTAGCCAGAGTTACATTTTATTTTAAAACTAGTTTCTTTTTTGGCGTTCTCATGATCATGTCACAGTATTGGTCTTCGAGTATTATTTAATGGCAGGTTTTAAATAGCCAATGCTCTTGATTTTCTTGATGTCGATATCAAGGGTAGGTGCAGAGTGGCAAACTTAGTAAGTCAAATGCGTATGATTAACGCTTTATATAGCATATATTTAGTTAAATTAGATAAATTAAATACATGCTGCTGGTAATGATGATGATGAAGATGATGATGATGATAATAATTATTTAAATAATAATAATAATAATAATATATAATACAATACAATACAATACAATACAATGATATGATATGATATATTATATAATAATTTAAAAAATAACGAATGTATATTTGTAGCGTATACACGTATAATTACATTTAGCAAGTATATCTACATACTATTAATAACATGTATTAACTGTACTATATATACTAACATATCGCATATTCTGTGTGCATGGGTATTATTAATATTGTAATAATACGGTATGCTACCATACATGCGGTTATGACTAGATTTGGTTATTATAAAATACAGCATACTTGCATTGATGACATTGAACTATACCGGTAGCATATTTTTTTAAGCTCGCTGTAATTGCTCTATTGCAGCGAGATAATAAGAAACAATATTAATTGAATTATCCCAACAATGCATTGATCATTGTGTTTATATTTATAGCTTAAGAGTTAATAGTACTTATTCTGAACTGTGGTGATTTGTTTCAGGTTAACAGTTTCGTTGGGGCATTTCATGATGGGGTTATCATGTATGCGTTGGCGCTGAACGAGACGCTCGAAGCCAACGGCTCTATATCTGATGGCGTGGCGATTACTAGACGTATGTGGAACAGAACATTTGAAGGTAAGTGCATAAAACACCTACCTATATAGCTACATGTGTAGTTTTTTTACCATGTGGATATCATTCCTGTTGACTACGTCCAGGCCTGCGTTTCGCGAAAGGATCGTACCGGAAGTCATGGCGTAAATGAAGGTTTACGTCACTTCCTGCTATAATAAAAATATGTCCTGCACCCTGATGTATGCCTAGACTACATTACGACGCCTCCGTGAAACGCAGGCTAGATTTATTTTAATTGGAATTGGTTTGTCCTTCGTTACGTCTTCATACGTTCCATAATACTGAACGACGTCGTATACAACGTAAGATGAGTTAACGTGATATAGATAATTAAACGTAGCCATCACTTTCAAAGACTTTAAGGACGGTAAATAAGATACGCAATCATAGGCATGTATAGTAGCCTGGACGAAAACCGAGTGCTGATAACAATAGATTTAGCATACAGAATAACGACCAAAACCATCAAAGTTCCAAACACAATATATCCTAGTTAACATATATATGTCATGAAAAAGAAACTCTTTATCATACGTCATAACCCCCAATCAGAAATTAGATATTTAAACATTCAATTACATTAATAATTATTGAATTATATTATTTCACTCTTAAAATGTACAAACTTGACAATGTAATCTCAAAATATGTCCAACCTTGACAATATGATCTCAAGCAGCATTGTACATAGATTTACTCGTGTACGCGTGGGTTTTCTCTCTGCTATAGGAAGGCCTCGATGTAGATACGCTCTTCATGCAATACACGGCAAGTGCTCTAGGAGACTAGGACTGAATATATGGTAAGCTGGGATGACCAGCTTACTAGACCTCATCCATAGTCCAGATCACTTTGCCATAACGCTCAGCCAAGAAGACAAGTAATGGGCGAACAATAGGATATGGCCTTTTACTTTGCGAGTGTCCAAAACAAGCCGTTGATTAGCATTGGTCCGGAGTATAGCTTCCTATTGACCCATTCACTCAAATATCCATATCCGCATTCGTGCGACCTACATCGTGATATTTCATATTCAGCGTTGTAGATATATTATGCTGGTAGAGGATAAAATTTGAAAATAATGCTTCCATATCAGGAAGTGTCGTGGGAGCCTGGAATAGGATGCTTAAACTGGTATTGACATACACGCCTGAACGTCGTAAAACTGACATATTGGATAGTTTACCAACAGATTGATCACGATGTTTTGGCGGAATGTTTCGTTGTGATAGGAAAGGTGCCGTAATGTAATATCGCACTGAAAGTAATATAGCTATAACTAGAAAACAACAACGTGGCGATCGAAGTGTACAATATAGCCTAAATGACTGAGGGGAGAGATCACACAGTTATACTCAACACAATAAATGAAGGAACGGTAGATATTTTGTGGTGATATTTTATAGTAAATATTGGAACTCTGCTTGAGGAGTCTGGTGCCATTGTTCTTCCAATGTATCTGCACGTTCTTGAAGAGTACCTGGATCCTGTAGTCGTTTGTAAAATGTTCGTTGCAAAAGTATCATAAAGCTAAATGTATATGTCCAAAAAGGTTGCTGGCCCTTAATTAATGTTGTTGAGTATATAAATACGTTCTATTTGCTTATTCTAATATTAGTCTATTAACCAATGTTGTTAACCACATATATGCCCATCCGGTTGTTGGTTGATTAAATTAATTAGCTGAATTTTAAGAAAGAAATAATTGAAAGTTATCAACGAGGTTATTGGGTGCAGCCTTTCCCTTGAAACATCATGGATCCCTGACACCGACTCGCTTAGCTGGCCTTATTTCTGTCGTTTTGAAATGCCAGCTGTCAACTTTTAAGTGGTTTTATAACTAAGTTAACCGTGTGGTTAGCCTAATCACCTCCTGACCATTCGGGCTCTCTATGAAGACGTGCATATTGTTCTATCCCTCATGTTCTTCGTGTTATTTCCGCAGGCATCACAGGAACCGTGAGCATTGATGCCAACGGAGACCGGAACGCCGACTACTCTCTCCTCGACCTCAACCCGGAGACCGACAGGTTCGAGGTAAACAACTGTGTTCGGTCTACTACACACTGCATATGCACGCCGTGTTCCTGACAGGAGAACGTTCCATTACCAAACTGTACGAAGCGGCGCAACTCTGAAATGACCTCAACTTCAACCTTAGCCACAGAGCAGTGCAGTTTGGATCAGGCCGCGGCTAACGTTACCACCATTTCTCATACTGGTTTTTAACGACTAATGGCATTCATTATACGGACTGGTGCAGTTGACTAACTGCGCATTTCCTAATTTCTACGAGTATTTGTATTTGGGATAGTCGGTGCTTCCAATGTATTTCCCTTGGTTCTCGATGTGCACTGTGTATCGCAGAGGACCTAAGTTCATGGTCAGGGTGCAGATAAATGCAATTCTTCCAACAGTAGTAGTTCATGTATTATCTTATGGTAGAAACGTACGCGTATTATGCAGTTGGGGGCGAATAGTAATCAAGAAAAAGTTACTCAAGAAATACTAATGGTGTCGTATTACAGCAAATTGCAAACGAAGAAAAACAACGTTATTACGTTGCTTCTGAAACTGAATATAATTTGACATGTGTCTGTGTAATTATATTTATGTTTTAAAATAAAGCATAACCTACAAGTCCTTAGCTTATATGTACTGTGATTAAGAGGTATGCATAAATACAATTATGTTGTGTTTCTGAAATGATCTAGAATGTTTAGAATCAAATATGGGCGTTGTCTGTAAAGTGACAACATAGTATATAATATTTGAGGTATTAAGTTTTACACATTTTTCTTCTTTTACAAATATTAACGATTTTTACAAAAGTACAGGTAAATATTCAGCAGCAATATTTAAGTGTCTTCCTGATTGTATTAACATTTTTCTAGAAAGTAACTTGATTATATTCTAGTTATTAGTTGCATATTTGATTGAACCTCGAGCTATCTATATTTAATTAGCATCTGCAGTCACACGTACAACACAAATTGTGCATGAAAGTGAATGTTTTTAAATAAGGGCATCGATAAAATAGCCGATAATTGCAAATTGCATGTACAGTTGGAAGCTTACAAAACTTGGTATGTTGTTTTCTATGAGAACTTCCTACTTCTACGTAATTACTACGTTCATAATTAGAATACTAAACAGATTTAACAATTCCACACACCGCCGCCTTCTTCTGTACATAGGTCGTGGCCAATTACTATGGAAGTAAAAAACGATATGAGCCAGTTCCTGGACGGTCCATTCACTGGGCAGGGGGTAGACTGTCGGCACCACCTGACACCCCTGCATGCGGCTTCGATGGATCCAAGTGTCCACCAGATGGTATATATGTATAGACAGAATAATAATAATAAATAAATAATAATTGTAGTAGCAGTATAGTAGTGGTGGTAGTATTAGAAGTAGTAGTAGTGTTGGGGTTTAGAGCCGTTTCAAGATTCTCTCACTTATATCAAGGCTTGTCAGTTTACGTCAGGAGGATACCCCAAACATCCGTAGCGCTGAATGTTGCAGTAAACCTGCGAGCATCGGCTGGTACTGACACGACCAAGGATGATAACTCCGAAATCCAACGTTCTACCACTGCGCTACCACCCGGCCCAGTAGTAGTAGTGTAGTAGTAGTAGTAGTAGTAGTAGTAGTAGTAGTAGTAGTAGTAGTAGTAGTAGTAGTAGTAGTAATAATGGTAGTGTAGTAGTAGTAGTGGTAGTAGTAGTAATCATTATCATCAACATCATCATCAGATTTACGTCTAAAAGGTCTTCTACACATTCCGATACGAAATCTGAGCCGCAATGTGAGTACGCGCAATATAGAAACTACATCACGTCAAATTGTTTAATACATACTCAATATGAACTCGACGCATCCCGGGCTTCAGTGTTCAATGCGGAAGTAATAGCATAAGTATGACTTAATACAAATAATCGATGATAGCCAGAATAGTAATACGCATTTGAGTAATATGCTATGTTAGTTACGTTGCGTTTAACTAGTAGGCATAGCTTAATAATAGATATGATTTTCTTTATATTTTGTTCGCAAATAGTTCATCTAACCCTGACAATTCGTGAGGTCGTGTTTGACCCAGATGTACGCTGTTCGATGAACAATTATGGACATTCAACCTGAACAAAGTAAACCTGATGGCGTAGCATTATTCGGCCGGTGGTAGTAATTTTAGAGACGATTAATTGGAATTGAGATTTATGTTCGGTCAAGTCGCATTATAATCAACGCTTACGTCGCGGCACTGGTGTACGTTCGATTATACAGTTACGATGAGTTTACGTAAATTGGTAAATATGAACGTTTAGTGTTCATGCGAGCATTGTCGCACTCAAGCGGGACAATAATGTGTCTGTGTACTAACCACTATTGCACTTTATAGAACAGGAACATTTAAATAATAACCAGACATGCACATTATTGCGAGTTTTTTTCATAGTTGCAGGCGTGTTAGCATTGCGTTCAATTATAGACTGATTTATTGCTACTAGTCATGCCTTTTATCCTTCCAAATTAATTATGACTGGTACTTGATAGCTAATATGTGCATCTCTTCCTCAGGTTGCGATTCACACACACACACACACACACACACACACACACACACACACACACAAACACACACACACACAAACACACACACAGACAGACAGACACACACACACACATATATACACACACACAAAAGCACACAGACAAACACACTCAAAAGCACACACACACACACACACACACACACACACACACACACACATACACACACTTGTTTGCTGTTGTTTTGCTTTGTTTAAAAACATTTATTTTTATGTTTATATGTATTTTTTCATTGTTGCTTCTATTATATCCAAACACAAACCTCACATTTAGATAACACATTATTTCAAATTCTACATGTGCACGTGCATGCGCTTTCCACAGTATTGCACACCATTCCACATGAACAGGTTACGGGACTATCATAGGAAGCTTCGTGATACGACAACAGGTGGTGCATGCTCGCAAGTACACCAATGCGTAGAATGATCATCTATTGGCATCGGACACGGACGTAAATCAATTGATGGTTAGCAAGGTACCTAACACAAGTCCGCAGTCAACGCAATATGCACATCGCGTTGGTGCTAGAGAGTTCGTTTTCGAAATATAACAAACGTCTCGAATCGTCGAATTGTTCTTTGAATTACCTTCGTATGATGGTTTACTGAGAACTCCCATGTGAAAAGCAACTCATCACCCTTAATCCAATTAGACAGTCCAATACAGTTTTTGTGTACAGAGTGATGGAAACCAAAACTAATTTCAAAGATAACTGTGACAAACTCAGGGTTAAGTGGAACCCCTGAAGAAAAATAATCGTACATTAGTTGCTAAATAACGAAGCTGATTTCCAAGGCATCTATCATATATTGGAGCCGTAAGAACCGAGGTAAGCCTGCGTGGTCGTTCGCTCGTGACATTTCTAAGTAAATGTGAAAACCCGATCCCTTCAGGGAGTTGAGGTTGGTATATCCCCTGTTAAATATCTATTCGTGTGAGGCAGTTTGCTGTGGCATGAGAAACAATGTCTCCAATCATGCCAATAGTTATCCAGACATAAGCTAAGACTTCTCTCACCTTTCTATATTTGGTTTCAAAGTTATCTGTCGTGGGGCAATGTGCAGACATGTGGCCATTATTAGAGTATTATACACACAGCCCTCTGCCCTGAGCTAGGACCGTTTCATAGGATGCGTGCTTTATTGTATCAAAGCCTTAGGCATATAGACATAATGCTTGTAGGAATTCACTAAGCAGAAAGGCAGACAGCGCAATCCAATTGACACATCAATTTTGATTCCGGAGACGCATTGTTAAGGGAGATAAATGGTTCTATGTGCGTGTAACTTGACAAACAGATTGCATTGGCGGTATAAAAGACTATTCGAAACTGTAAATTTGCAGAAATGCTTATGTCCATATTTTGGTATTCATGGTCATTAACATGTAAAAACAATAGATAGTTTAGTTTATTTGATTAAGTTCCAAGGTACTCTCCGTGTAATGATTAATGATTATAATGTTGACCGTCGCACTATATTACAGTGAAGTGTGTACCTCGCCCACATTTGGCGTAGTTGTAGAGAGAGCACTAGAAATGTTTGCATTTCCTCTCTACTACATATTATCAAATATTAAAGAGGCTACAGGCAATAAGCTCGTTAATTTTGCTTGACGTTTGCATTTCAGAAATAGCCTGCTATTATCGCCATTCGTGGCTGATAATACAATTGCCTAATCTGTCTAATGATTAACTTATGGTCTAACGTGTTGATTATAGCCAAACAATTGAGTGTGGTACGACTTCGATAAGTTCGAGAGGTAACTTCGAAGCATGTATATCAAAGCTTACATCCTACAACGCTTTGATAAAGGATAGTGAATATAGACACCAAACCGGGCGTAATGCAAGCGAGTTCAAATCCTTCAGATGCATCTGTGTGACATTGATTTGGAGGACTAATACCTCTGGAAGTGTCGTCATGAATATTTCATCATACTATTTACCATACAGATACCATTAGATGTATCTACTGTGCATCTAACCATCCTCATGCACCCAGAACATGGTCAACATGTTATCAGTGGCAAGGCATAATGCATTGTCACAACCTTTAATTACAGGTGATAGTGCTCGTTATAGGCACAAATAACTGCATCGATGCAATGCCAACAGACTTAATGATTTGCGCAAATATTATGATGTTCATGCATGCGAGTATCCATACAAGAGGAGCTGTTAGGACCAGCTGCGCGCGGGTGTAATGTATGCATTACCAACTGTGAGATCTGATATAGATGCTAAGCTAGTGTCAACGAGAGACGATGCCGGGTCAGTCTAGTCACCCAATTACTCCACTATTTGTCGCATCATCTCACACGTCCGTCCCTCTTGTTAGCGTTCAGCGATCACCAGGACAGTTCCGTGCCAAAGGCGATGAAATCCGGAATCCTCCGCCAGGGAAGGAACTGAAACGACACCGGGTTTGCTTACCTTGTTCGCAACGTTGGATTTTGTTAAGGCTGTACACCGTTTGCTTGTTGGATATCTAGAGCATGCGTTCTGAACTGAAACACCGTTGCCGATGATTGACGCTACTGTTATTGGAGATTTTAGGGCGGCCGGCCGGCAACGGGCTACGATCTACCACTGGCAATTATGAATTACAATCGGAGAGTATCCGTATTAATACAATGTCCGCATGGCTGTTGCAAGTGT
Source organism: Lepetodrilus schrolli (assembly GCA_032361225.1). NCBI lineage: Eukaryota > Metazoa > Mollusca > Gastropoda > Lepetellida > Lepetodrilidae > Lepetodrilus > Lepetodrilus schrolli. Next base: position 15,028 of record JAUTBT010015083.1, read on the forward strand.
GCATACACATTACTGTCCATGGTTGATCCATACAATAACAGATCCTGACATGGTATTCAAGTGGCGTCTCAGGACATACCTCAACTGATGATTAATGATCGGACCCAATTCCCACGTCCAACACAGCCGAAATACAATATGATAACACCCATTGTAAACATTGCATCCGTATCATATGAATCTGCATTGTAAGCATCTAGTCATTATGTGTACGTAAGTTTGTTCACAGACCGTTGATTTGGCATGCTGAAGCTTCCAAAGTCAAAGACATTTCTTTATAAATTAGAGCCGCGTTTAAGATTATTTTACATAGAAGACATTGAAAAAGACATTGCTATTGAAAACATTGTTGAATTGTGGGTTAGAGTCGCTTTCAAGATTATATCACGACTTGTCAGTTTAGGGCAGGAGGAAACCCGCAACATCCTTAGCGCTGATTGTTGTAGTAAACCTGCGAACACCGGCTGGTACTGACAAGACCAAGGATGATAACTGCATTGCCACTCTACAGACATCGGATCCTATCAATATCGTGTCAGAAAGGTAACTTCCGCGAACATTGATGCCGGGCCCCCCGGGGCGGGATTTGAACCTGGAACCTTTGGCTACGAAGTCCAACGTTCTACCACTGCGCTACCACCCGCCCCATTAATAATAGGTAGTCCGTGAATCAGAGAATATATTGGTACCATCAGATGTTACGAGACTAAACCCAGATTCAAGTATTCCTTAAAAGCACATGGGTGTAATTCAAGCGCGCGGTCACACACACACACACACACACACACACACACACACACACACACACACACACACACACACACACACACACACACACACTCACACACACACACACACACACACACACACACACACACACACACACACACACACACACGTTTTCTTTTAAATGAACGCCTATTGTTCACATGAATGTCCAAAAAAATACAATATACATTTCTTCACTTCATCACTGATGTATCTTTCGTTTTCTGATGAACATTGTACAGCGTTCTTGTGGGCACAGATAGATCCTATCAGAAGATATCCAAGCACAGTTTTGTTTACTCCGGCAAAGTCTGGGAACTTTGTGATCAATGCCACATCCAGCATTGTGTAACTCCTTCATACAGCCACCAGACTACGTCTTCCAATTGCCGTACGGGGTCTTTCAATTTCGTGAAGGGCCTCCAACATGGAGAATAACTACGCAATCTTTCTCAAGTTCATCTCCAGTATTATCTAGGTATGTCGAATTGAATTAGCGAGATAGGGCGACAGAAATAGATACAATGGATATGGGTGAAACTCCATTACGGAAGCCGGCTTCCAATCAGTCAGTAGGACTATTGTCCAACGTGTAAGACTTCTTATGGATTACTAGTTCAGCCCTTTCTTACAGTAGCTGTCTCACTGGGGAACATATTTGCTTTTAGACAGAGGAGAGATACTGGAATGTAAATTCAAATCTTTAATCGACGTAAGGAAATCAAGTCAATATATACGCAACCGTTGACGTTAGATAAATACACCACACCTTATATATCTCTCTGTAATGAAGATGCGTTTTTAGAAACTTTTATCCACGAGTTTACTCAAAGTATGTATTAATGAAAGGTTTACGCATTCTTCCAAGTTGGTAATGATTATTGTAGCAAAAGTTTTAAACTTTTCATGTAGTTATCATTAGGATAGTAAGAATGTTCTTTCAATTAAACCGAATTTAGATTGCCTCCCTTTGGTCATACAATCCCACCTGATGGGATTTAACTTATGTTGATGTTATTCTGGTCGGAATACAAGAATGCGAAAGAAACATCAAGTATCGCATTACTTTGAGTTTTTTAACTTGAACTAGCATAGAACTGTGCTAACCGCACTTGTCATACACATTATAACGTAATCATTATTTATTATTGAGACAAAGAAAATCTATGTAACAAATCTAGATGTCGATGAGAATATGATTTAAACAATATGTATTCTCATGAAAGTACAAACAAAACAATTGGGAAGGCATAAATACGTATATATACATCGTGAGAGGGGATTGACATAACATCCTACATTAAGGTCGTTGCCCATAAAACATGAGAATATAGTACATTGTAATTTCTTTTAGAACTACAAAAACGTTTCGCACAAAAATCTATGATTTCAACAGGGTTAGAAAAAAAGTGAAACATTTATCGTAGTCCTTTCCTTACTATGCATACTATGGACCTCATGTGCCTCATAGACTTATCAAGGATGACTGTCCTCCACGGCCCTCCTGTACGAAACTGCCTAACTCTTTAAGTAACGTTATCTATCATAGTAACCATGGTCCTACACAATGGTTACTATGGTAGATTAGGTTACCTTAGAGTTACGCTGCCTCCTACAGTAGGAGGATGCTGGAGGTTTAAGGATAGACGTAGCATTGCGAAGTGGTGGCCTCTCCTAGGGAAGAGATCGTGGTCTCACATTCTCGAATACCCTCCTTACGTTGCCGAAGAGCAGGCACTGAGCCCGTGGTTCGAGGATGATAATTCTGCTTTAAAATACATTAATACCCACTCACAATCAAATTAGTGTTTCTCTCCGATGTTAATTGTATTTACATTTTATTACCATATATTTCATGACGTCACGAGCGTTGGTGTGTTACATTATCTTAATTATCTTGGGAGGGCGTTTTTCAATGTTAGTTACAGAACAATTGAATATTAATACATTCCGACACTGAGACCATTCCAAAAGATCTTTCATTTCACGCATCTTCCTTTGAATGTTCTAAGAATCTTCTGTAGAGGTTGCTGTATAGATTGAGAAATGCTATTCAGCTCTGGGCCAGGTTTCGGAGACGCAAGTCGTTGTCTCTTTTCTGGACTGTGGTATTTTGTGCTGAATCTCCATCTCCGAGTCAACACAGATTCTGACAACTTCTAGAACTACTAGTTTCAAGTGTGTGGTCGATGAGAGAAAATTGACACGGGCGCGCGGAGATGGCGAGTGGCGAGACGTGGTGACGAGAAATCGCGATAATCAATGATAATTGATTTCACCATGTTTAAACAGCTCCCCTGATCACATTGGTCATTCGATTGTCTCCCTTGTTTGATTTACTTCCTGGCAATAATTCTATCGGTTTTCGATTACCAAACACCTTTTGAATTTTTTACAATTTCTTTTTATAAGTGCACGTAAATCCCCCGAAGCCGCAACATGATCTAAATGTTTGAAATAAAATCCTTCTTAAACTTTCTGTATAACTGAAAGAAAACTTAAAATGTACACTCATATTTTGACAATTCACAGTAGGCCCTATTAGACCTAGTCGAGTGCAAAATATCAAAACAGGAACAAACTATTGCAATATAAAGATGTTATATTAAATTATGCAATGCTGTCGACGGACAGAATATACCAATACACACATATTAAGTGCTCTTGTTGGTACAATTTAATGAATGGTCATTAGAACATGTTTACCAATAACGCACACACACACGCACACACACACACACACACACACACACACACACACACACACACACACACACACACCATTCGTTGACATCTTCTAAAAGCGTAATACATGACTAACCAAGTGCTTTTTGATATTTCAATAACTATTTCAATAAATATACATTAAATAATATGCATATACCGGAAAGAAACATAACGTAACAATTACATTCCCGAGAAACTTCCAGTGTTTCTGAAGGGTGTTTGAAAATTAACGCAACAGGAAATGTCTTTGGAAAAGGATATTATCACGAGAAGACAAGGTGATATATGCTACTAATATATTACATTGGTATGTCATAGGTGGGAAATCAATACTTTTCCGTTCTAGAATCAGATATGTTTTAATAATCTCGGCTATCCAAGTAGTCAGGAATGAGTTAGGATTGTAATAACATGTTGACTTGCTCTCTTTCCGCTTCATACTCCTGTGATCTACCACAGCACACATTGGACTTTACACAACATGACTGCCGTGACATTTCAACATTTCACAATTTCTTCCTTGGTTCCTAATTCCCTGAACTATATCATATATACACATATTATGCAAATACCACATATTCCCGTTAACCAAATAACGTGTATGTCTCACTGTTCTAATAAAGACGCGGTGAACTGGGGGGCAGGGAAGACTATTTGTCTTATGAATTGCCGGTCCAACTGCACAACCCCCACCCTGGCTGTCTAGACTTATGAGACGCTCTATCATCATACCATTGATACCTTTAATCGACAATCTCCAATCTCCTGGTCCTATTGGTCCTGCTTCCTCTGGTAACGAGTTGCGACTTCCTTAACAATGTCCCCCGAAGGAAACAGAGTGGCGAATCTGTATGCATGCGCTATGTTGAATGCCGTTCCATATTACGGTGACAGTTAAATGACATGATTCAATCGTTAGCGACTGAGTAAATGCATCTGTTGAGCCCGAACCAGTGTCGTTGAAATGGAGAGGTGATCTTGACTATAGTTGTACATCTTCCCCGGGATCAACCTGAAAGCATTCTATATGCCCAGCAGCAGCCCGACAGGTTAACGGGGTCAGAAATCTGTGTACATCCATTAGAAGTAAAGTTAGTAGGATGATGAGTGAATGGGGAACAGCGATTAGTGAAACCCTGTTGACATCACTATCCGCTGTTAAGAGGTGCTGAGGAGGTCTTCGTTGAGCTATAGAGGCCCAAGAGTTACCTACCGGGTACCCATCTTTTGTGGTCCAATCAGGAACACATTGGTCGGTTACCTCGGAGTACCTTGGTTGTAAAGCAGGTCCTGCTCAACAGTATAAATGATTCCGGTATTGTCACTCCAGCACTGAAGGAGATCAAATATATATCTCACATATGTAGGAAGATTTAATGTTATCTGGAGATCATAGAAAAAGGGACAATACATTTATTATTCTGATTAGAAACACTATGAATATGTACACACACATACATATGCGATGTACGTATACATACACAGTATACTGTTAATGTAATATGTTATATATTAGATAGATTGATGGATAGAGCGATAGTTCCTATTCCAAATACCACAAGAGCAAAACCCTTGAGTCTAAGAATCACAATTTAAAAAGATCTCGATTCTCGATCGACGATCTATTCAATATGCCTGTAGGGGACAGGCAGCCCAGATCAAACACAGGTGGACAGGCTGACACTCAAATCCATACTAATTTTCGTCAAGTTCTTCTTAAAGCTTGGCTGCGTTATTGATTTCCAGGAAATGTTGCTTTTTTCCTTGTGATATTTACAAACACTTTTGCTCTAAAAGACATGCAAGCACGCCAAAAAACGTTATGTAAACAGTATTTAAACTTTACACTGTACAGGAATTCCAAAATTCGGGTAAAGCTGTCCAAGTTGTTATACTTGTGTGTCTTTAGATAATCAGAATCGATGAAAAACACCTTTGGAAAACAGTTCAAGCATCGCGTGCCGATGACGTCATCAAATTGAAGTGGTGGCACGTTGGTTCCCGCGAAATGAAGTGAGTTGCCAGATGTCGTGAGAAGAACGCATCTGTGAGGCTGAGAGGGAGAGAGACCCGTAAAGTCCCTCCGCCAGGTCTGATTACCACCATAAAGACAGATCAGTATCTTTCATGTTTATACACATTTTTCGGACATCCTAATCAACCGTTTTAAATCAATAATCAATAGTCATACTAATGTAAAATAGCTATTGAATTGTGTCACATAACAAAACTACAGTGTGTATTTTTAACGATAGAATTGTCGCATTGAAAGAATATAAAACTGCATAGTGTATACAACTGAATGAACCAAACTTTTTAATATGAGCTGACTACTGCCTTCTGCAAGAATACATGTATATTACGTAGCCCTGATTATCTCTAAAGATATAAAGCAGTAGAATGTAGATATCATCTCTAACGCTTTTGACCAATTATTGTCATCTTTGTAGATCTATCCCCAATTAAATGAAGCCGATAGGCTTAATAGAACAATATATAAACTGCATATTATCCAATATTTGTATTGATACATAACGCCGCTAGAATGCTATTAGTATAGAATGAGCGACTTGCCATTTATGATGAGCTACGCAAGTCATAAATAATTTATAAGGTAAAACAAGCTACCTAAACGTCACATTACTATGCGCAATATATCACAATAGTATATTGTTATAAAACTCCTAATTAATACAAATATACTAGTTTCTTTGTTATAAACAGTAGATTGACGTCGAAGCGGTGTGAAATCACTCGACCGGTGCTATACTACAAACTTTCATTGTTATAAACAATAGATTGACGTCGAAACGCGGCGTGAAATCACTGGACAGGTGTGTAGAGCCATGAATTGTAATAATCAACACAAATTGTAATACCTGCCTTTGCCCTGAATGGCTCCAATAGGTGCGTTATCGGAGCGCCAGTTTTCACGCTGCGATTTACGAGTCTCTAGACCGTGCCCAACTTGCATCCAGATTTGGATCAAACATATTTATTGTCGTGTGCCAGGGTGTAGATATAGAAACGTGGATCACATTTACCCAACGGTTGTACCCTGCCACTAATGTTTGCTTGCTGACAAATAGTATTAATTAAAACAAAATAATATTAGGTACGATTCACTCGCTAGCGGTTACATAATTATAGTTACTCCCCATAATATTTTTAACTGGTTCCCTGGTTGACGCGCAGAGAACCTACACTGTAAATTCATTAGACAGTATCATAGTCTACTCGATATTACTCAGTATGCCAAGCTACTGTTCTTTGTCAGGCTGTACGAGCAGGTCATGGGGTCACAAGTATCCAACATGTGCCAAATGTTGCAATATATTATAATTGTACTAAAAAAAGTACAGCTTATGGTCAGCATTGGATGTTAGAGGATTATGATTTGACTATCTTATTATGTAAATGACAGGACAAGCTTGAAAGTTTATGAAACAAACAAATATTTATAAACTATAAATATAATGCAGTGGTATGGTATTCTATATACCATACACAATGACCATACACAATTTTATACTATAGACTATTACCGTATATTATTAATAGGTATTTTAAAACATTTAGAATTTCGCTGCTTGAAGTGTGCTGTAAAATCGGCTATATTTCTCTGATTGCATAGTGATATACCAGATAAAACTAAATATGAAAACAATAGTATCCCTTTCCAACAAATCTCTCTTCCTGCCACTTGTCACAGCTTGATGACGTACAAGGTCGGCTTTTAACTGCGACACTCCACGTTTCATATGAAGCCGCCATAGTGACTTAGCATCAAGTAGAACCAGTAATGTACATGCGCCACCTAGCGGATTTCTCAGCGGCGAACCCCATTGGCTTGCATGTTTGTCATGTTCAGTGCAGTCTACGCAGGTTGCATTGTCACCTTCATGTATATCCATACCAGGTTAACATTGAATTAGTTCTCAGTATGATAAAATCTACCTGCTGGTGTTCAGGATGGGTGGTAGAACGTTGGACTTCGGAGCCAAAGGTTCCAGATTCAAATCCCACCCCAGGGGCCCTGCATCAATGTTCACGAAAGTTACCTTTCTGACGCGATGTTGATAGGATGCGCTGTCTGTAAAGTGGCAATGCAGTTATCATCCTTGGTCTTGTCAGTACCAGCCAATGCTCGCAGGTTTACTGCAACATTCAGCGCTA
>JAUTBT010015094.1:0-42299 GCA_032361225.1 Lepetodrilus schrolli
GACAGAGGTATCTTTGGCTTTGCTCAGAGACTGTAGGAGCTCTTCCATGGAGAAGGGCTCGTTGTAATCTTCAGAGTGAAATTAATTTGATGTTTTCCTGTTTAGCTTTAAAGGCTTTAAATTTTGGGTCATAATTATGAGAAGAAGAGGTTTTGGAAATAGTTTTAGCCAAAAAAATAGCAATATCCTTCTTAGACGTAAGAAGGTCATTATTATCTGTTAAATGGCTGATACTGGTTTTTAAGCCTTTGCCTTTGATACGTTGGACCATATTCCATACCTTACTTATTGGGGTACGGTTATTAATTTTAGAGATAAAATTACACCATGACTGACGTTTTTCTATTTTAATAGAACGGCGAGCCTGAGCATTAAACTTTCTATAAGAATTTAGATTAGCTGGAGAAGGATATTTTCGAAAATAGTATTCGGCCTTTTTTCGAGACCTAATTATAACGGCGTCTTTGCATTCATCATTATACCATGGTTTATGAATACGATGAGTTGCAGAGGTTTTAGGGATATATTCCGTTGCTATGGAAGTGTGTAGGTGTTGGAACCATCATTTAAAACGCACAACTGATGATCGGACAATAGATCCTCAATGTGTTTACCTTAACTATGGGTACCCATAAGCCAGCGTATTGCATTTCGACTTTAGGTAAAATAATGTTTTGGGGTGTAAAAGAATGGCACAAATGTCACAGAAATTATAGATACATTATGGTGATGCCACAATAGTAATTACACCAATGCTAGTGCATTACGTCAACCAACCGATTGGTAGTACCGGGCCAATACTACCGCCTGTCTAGGTGAAATCCAGGTCAGAGGTGTGTTGGAACATGGGATCCGCAGAAACCCAATTATCCTCAACCTCCAGGATCCCTTCATCCACCGACACAGGACGCAACCCACGGCAAACAGGTTGCCCCATATTGTCGCCTCTTACGACACACAAGGGGGTGTAGGGGACCAATTCTAACCCGGATCCCCACCGGGCGTCATCGCTGTGATGACAAAGTCAAAGAAGACGGTTGGTACAATTTAACGCACCACGCACGTACTTCTGGCACTTGTAGCAGCGGAGCGGGTTGGGAATAAATACGTCGACCTGCATAATAGTAAAGCCTGATTTGATTTTGGATGGTAATGTTGAGGAGGAAAAGGTGAGAAGATATGTGTTTGTGTTCATGGGTAAAACACCCTTATTTGACAATCCGTCTACAATTTCTTCTTCTGTGATTCCTTTGAGAAGGCGCTCTTTATCGCGGACACTGCCCTTGCTGCTGTTAAGAAAGCTATGGGCAAAGGCAGATACCGCGATACCGGCGAATGATGAAAGTTTAAGAATGTTTTTGAATGTTGATGTGTCAGGCATTTAACGAGGAGGTTTCCGTTCCGCAAATGATTGACGGACTTTACCTCCCCCGACAACTTCCTGAATTGACTTGGCGACAAGAAAAGGATTCTTTTGGTATGGGTTCGTCCTTGGCCTTCAGGACGACGAACCGAGGCCAATATTTATTAGTGTTTTTCGGCAACCCCTCTACTCAGCCAGCACGGAGTACCAAAAATGGCAATGCCAAATACTTCTGCGGATGTCCGCAGAATGACATTAAGGTTGTGGGAATGTTATACTCCAGTACATAATGACATAGGAAGCAAATTGCACTCCAGCAGCATACACCATTGAACCCTTTGAACCTAGAGGTCAATATAACCAGATTGGCCCAGAAGCCAGCGTATAGAATTTAGATTTTAGGTAAAATACAAAAATTAATATAAAAAAATAATGCTAATATGTCACCAAATCATATATTTTCCTGTCATTATCGTCTGTTTGTCAATGGTCTACACCATTTCTATTTTGTTTTTGATATGGTTGTTCATGCTTGTTTTATTTTCTTGCATCCGTGGTTAGTGATTGTTTTGAGTGACATTGTGGTCGTCGCGTATGGGTGAGGTATTCCATCTGCGACATAAAGCACTAATTCATTCATTCCGTCCTTCCTTTAAAATAATTCCCGTCATATACTAATGCAAATAATACGACATCAATGACATACAAATGACATCATATGTTTAATACTTTCGAATGTAATCTTACTATTTGGATGTGATTTACCGTTTTCCGAAGATAACGTTATATCCCAAACAACTACAAATACTACTTGGTTCAATAATGGCATGAATTCCTCGACTAGGACTCTATAGTACACGACACTCCAGAAATCGTCATCCTTCCCAATCTGTACAGGGTCATTGTCAGTGAACGAATGTGGCCCCTTAATCATTATCTTCACATCAGGTGAGCGTTCTTTGAGGGCTTTAACAGCTATCGCCGATTTTCTAGCATGATATCGCAAAACTTCACTTCCAAAACTCATCATGTGAAGATAGAAATGAATTAGAATAATGTCATTTGAATGTGCTGGTATTTTGTTCCTCGGAGGTGAACGACTTCTTCAAACGCCTGCCAATTCCTGAAGGGCTCCGCATGAGGGGCCCAATAAATATAATACTTCCACTTCTTGTTTTGTGCTATAGAAGGCTTATGCCATGCTCCTTTTGTCCACGATTCTGTACCTAGCTGCATCTTCAAGTATTCCTTTAGATAACTGAAGTATTGTCTTGTAGTGGAATCACCAAATAGCCACAAGCGTCTTCCCTGTAGGCATGTATTTAGACTTGACACCGACCCGTCAAACGTAGTTCTGCAAAATGTTGAGTACCATTTGTGATCACACCAGTATCCGACAGGAGACAACTTGAACCAGCTGTTTATGCATGGGAGTGAATAGCATAATGGAACATTCTTGTCCAACTGTTGAGAATGGTTGCCCCGTCCGTCTGCACGTTGTTACAGATGAAATGATATAAATAAGAATACAAGTTACGATTAGTCATTAACACACTTACAAACCCAGGTGGCATGGAATACGAAGCATAAGTTTTACTTTTATTAACGGATGTATAATAATAATAATAATCGCTAGTTACACTGTATATTCACGATTTTTTGTTAAACTATTCTGGCAGGCTTTGGCCATGCACACTCGTCTGGATCAGCAAGCACGATAGCTACAAGAATGATATGGTATATTATTCAATATACGTGGTGGATATCTACTGTGTAATAACGATTACATAATCAACAGTGTTGATTACGTCTGTTTTGTGTTTCTAGTGCAATGGTTTATTACATTAAAATAATTATGTTGAATAATTAGAATAACCCACGATACGAGTGGCTACGGAACATATGTCGTTAAAGCTCGGAACTGAACATTAATTTCACTCGGGATATATTTTTCGTAATCACTCGTATCTTGTGGGTTCCCAGCAATCACATGACATTATGCAACGTTGTGTGAATGTTACGTTAAATCGTAACGTCACAACGTTATAACTGTAACGTTAGCTAACGTTATCACAACGTGATATCATCGTAACATTCCTATAACCTTCTCACAGCGTTATGACTGTAACGTTCACTAACGTTATCACAATGCTATGATCGCAACATTCCTATAACCTTCTCACAACGTTATGACTAACGTTCACTAACGTTGTCACAACGTTGTTCACTTCAGATTTTAGGCTAATAAAGCTTAGGGTTGTCATTTTAAAGCAACATTGTACCCTAATATTTACATTTCCTTGAATTTGATTGGTCGAAATGGTTTTAAAAGTATGATCCAATCGCAATAACAACCCGGGAAATTTCCATTAGATCACAGAAGAATAATCGGAATAATCACAGTGTAAGCAAATTAGTTGCTGGAACGATAAATATTATACAAATAATTCAAAATGGCTAACACGCATGTTAGTTTGATGAATATCTCAATTTTAGTACGATAGTTGACGATAGTTTTAATGAAGTTCTCTAATAGTATGAAGAAAATGGTAAGCAGTTTAGGTTCCATTAGGAGGCCTACACGGGTATCGTTTCACGAAGTTCTAATACGAGTAGTCTATAGCGCTCTCGGAGCGATCTTTTATACATTGGGGATCGTACACTTAAGAGAGCTCTATGGTCTCATAGTGGATAAGAGAGATACCCTGGACGACAACTCAACTGGCGCAGATCCTGCGGCAAGGCTAGCTACTGCGAGTGATCACAGTGGTTCTGTCTCGAGCCAGCGTGAACACATTGTTATATCTGATGCATCATGGTCGTAGTAAACTTTGAAGTACATGCATTCGTAAATGTTAGTTTTTTTATTGATCGATTTACAAATTACTTTGAAACCCTTGCTCAATATTTGACCCGTGAAACCGCTGGTCGTGCCAGGGGAATGCGGAACAGGTAACGGTGAACAATGGATATAACGTCATAATGGGTCTACTAATCAGTCTCTAATAGACTGTAAACTGAGGAACCACAAATTCATCGCAGTGATTTGGAACCAGTTTATTTCGCTGTTGAACAATGCCGTGTTGCAACTAACATTCGTCCGACAAAAGAATTCACCTAAATATTTACCACATAATTAATTCGATTTCGATAAACGGGAAATTTGCAATAGGAACCGTTTATATCCTAAATAGAGCAGAACAGATTGGAATATTAGGATAGGATTCGAGATTGTCATTGGATTTGGGATTGGGATTGTATTGAATTGGATTAGATTGGATTGGATTAGATTATTCATTGTGTGAATGTTGCGTTCACATTGCCATTGCCAAATATAAGGTAATTGATACTGTGTGTGGTCATGAGCATTAGAGACGTCATCCTGCTTGGAGCGTTATCAAAGACCAAGAGGGAGAAATTTAAAGTACAAACATGTATACACACGCGCGCGCGCGCAAGCACGAACACGCACGCACACACACACACACACACACACACACACACACACACACACACACACACACACACACACACACAGAGAGTTTACTCCCCAGTGATTCTTATTAACAAGCCAAATTAGTTTCATTTTCAATTTAGTGTGTGCAAGAGAGTATTCCTTTTAGTGAACGACCAATCAGTGTATCGTATCAGAACAGATTAGACTTAGTATTGGACATGTTGGTCGTAAAGCTCTGTCAATTCAGTGCCTTGGTGCAGCCTCTGCGAGTCATTCTGTGTGTACATATTATACTTGTTGCACTTTCAATACACAGTACGTGACATTGCAGACACCCCATCCTTGTTCACTCATTCAGGCTGAATAAACTCAGTTTTCGTGGGAAGACGTTTGTTCTGTTGTTATATGCTAGTACTGCATGTATAGGTCTAACGTCATAATTATTTGAGAGTGTGTGCACGTCTGATTTATTCATTGTCATTCCATGTTCATACTATGTACCAGTGTGAGTGGTTAAGTGGAAAACAGTTGAATTGTACATTTGCAGAGCACTGTTTAGTATTTTAACCATCTACATGTATATGGAAGTGTGAGAAGATTGTTCAACAGACGGGAGTTGTATGTTATCATTGATATTATAGTCCGTCTTACGAATATTGACATTGTCTTGAGATTTTAGACTGTTTGACCATAGAGCAATATATTGTCATGGCAACTGCAGCAATTTCTAAAGTTGGATGCTGTGTATTTATTAAGACAGCGGTGTGTAGAACTTCATACTTGTATTCCCATTCTGGTGCCCTATATACACGTGTGTCGGCATGAAGTCATAAATATATAAGTAACAATCACAAGCCGTTAGTCATTGCATCATTATCTTCCTATGTCGATTCTGTTGACCCCCATGTTCCCCAACCTTGCGTTTGTGTGCATGTCAATCTGACACTTCTACAACATGATGCTATATTCTGCGGCTTGTAATCGTGGTTGTTGCATTCAGTACAGAGAAGAGACGAGAAGGGCATCTACGGGTAATTGTACTATTATCACAATATTACTGTTCGGTATTTGGAAATACGTCGACAACGTTTGCCTTTCCATGTAATCGTAGGCTTTAAGTCTGACATTTAGCTAATAGGCCGATTAAGGGTGGTTATGTAGTCACCGACTGCTGATCTGACTGTTGTCACGATGCATAGTGTGGAAACAATAGTAAAAACCTGATTATACTGTCCTGGAATTAGGGCTATTATCAAAGTAGCATTATATTACGTCGACTTAGTCACTATAATTGCTGACTTGGTGACAGGCTGACTCAGCGACTGTGGTGCCAGACATTCAGGACAGGCATGTCTGTCTGGTGGTGAAGTACCAGGACCGCCTCACATTATGTGAACTGAGTTACGTATACCGATATATTAGATTACGATTGGTTTCTCTCCAATTAAATGATCGAGCGACTAGTCACTACGTAAATTCGCGTCGGAACCTCTCTTCGTCCTATCTAACGGTAGTTGGCCGATCACTATTTGTATCGCGCAATCGTGAAGTCTTCAGTGAACCTTGATTCGTCTCTGAATATGAAACAACTTCGATGTTGACGATAACTGAAATCACGCTAGCAGAGAATGGACCCGTGTCATGAAGCTTTTGCTTGGTCGTCTGATTAAAAGCTTACGGAGCTAGTAAACCGTCCTCTGTAATATAACGTCAACGAAACATGCGCCAGACAAAATTGCAGACTACCTACATGTACATGGAGCCCCGGGTGTATTTGGTCGCAGTGTTTGTTACGCAAATATAGTTTATATTGGTTGCTTTTGCTATACATTTCGTTACATGCTGTACTATTAACAATTAACTTTTTGTAAGTAATATATATAACGTAATGATATATGGTGTACATCAATGTATGATACTCGCGGTATTTGCTATACAACAATGCACGTAAACTTACGACGACTTCTGTGAAGTGCTAAAGAAAACAGATTTCACAGATTGTATTGTGCTTACGTGTCTCCGTGCCGACTAATCACAATTGCTGCTCAATATGGCAAGCCCGATTGTCTGCATCAGATAGAAGGTTAAATCTAAAGGCTGTGAATGGGAACTGTACCTTGTACTCTTACAACTATCGGCGTACCTCGTAACGTGGTGATATATGGTGGAACACACGCTTGCTGGTCGTAAAACAAGACAAATTATCTAATTAAATGTTTGCATTGTCGTCAAGCATTATGCTGGTTTTCTAACTCATGCCATAATTCTGTTAAGAAAATCTCTCAAACATAAGAATAGTGGGATGAAACGTGATTTTTAATTACACCATAGCGATGACACCGAAATCATTTAAATGTAGAATTGACCATAAACCAACACGTTAGAAGATGCTATTCAAGCATGTACATGCATATGCATACTACTCAAGTTCTATCTAAATGTCATAGGTCGTACAAACACGTTACCGACGGATTGGTAAACAGATTGAGTTCAGTGATGTGGACAGTTACACGTAGTATAGATGGTAAAATCTGTAATTAAATCTCTAATTAAATCTGTAATGTTCCACCTTATAATTACGACCATGCCAAGCATTACCTCGTATTTCAAATATTCATGTAGATATCGTTGTCAGCCTTGATAGCTATGCACGCATATGCGAACCGTTGTTATCTGTAACTGATTGATTATTCAATTCAATCATTCTTTTTAAAAAAAATGTGTTCTTCAATAACGAATCGAAATTTCAGTTACGACTGCATACATCCAAGAGTAGTGAATTCTTGGCGCATAAGCAACATTTAGGTTTTGTTTTTTTTCGATTTTGAGAAGAGCAAAACAGCGATAAGATAGAAATAACTTAGATACACTGATACCGAAGCACAGCCTCTTTTAATATTAAACTACCACGTCTTCTCTCTCCCCCTCCCTGTCTGGCTTCTGATAACACGGTCACCCTGCCGTACCTCAGTGCCAGTGTAATGGGATAACCCAAAGCTCCGCGTTCAAATCACGTCCGCAAGGTCGGCATCTGCAAATATGTTTCGTATATGAAAAGGTTCGAGATGTCATATCTGAATACATGAAGGACATGTACTACTATACACTACACACACGCCGTGGTGTTAAAGAGTCTTCCCTCAATACATACACCGTACGTCCATGACGTAAGTAACCAAGTTAGATAGTGTATGGGAAATGGCAAGTTGACTATTTCATCATACACAGACAATTGATGTTCAGTTACTCGAGGCTAAGACAGGTTTGTGCGAGTGGTCACTTCCTGTACATCTGTGTCTTGTGTTTGGTCAGGAAGTGTTGTCCGGTCTGTCTGATCTGTCTGTGGTCGGACATCGCCGACATAGCTCTGCCACTGTTGAGGAAACTTGAGCTGCTTTGAGACGATCCTTCAGGTGACTCGCATTTCCTGTTTACCTGCCAAAAATTAACACGCACGTGAGGAGAAAAGTCAAGACGGGCATACACGTGTCTGTGATGTACTACCCGTGCATGCCTTCACGTGAACGCTGAAATACCGTATAGAAATTTTGCAGATGGAGCCGTGACAGTCTAACAGATGTTACATACTAAAATGCATGCATATATATTTCGGCTTTTTGAGTAGTTTATGTCAATTTTTCAATTAAAATAAACAATGTTTTTTGTACTAACTACATGCTTCATCGAGACGTGGCAGGCGTACCAATGTAGTATACACGTATACAGGCCGACCAATGAAAACTGACATCAGAAACCGTAACACTTTCACATGACTACACTCTTCATAGAACCTGAAGTTATTCATAGAGTTAGTGTCTGATAGTATTAATTCTGCATCATTCACCCCAAATCAACTTCATTCATCATAGGCATAGATCAGCTTCATAAAACATAGAATCTGCATCATAGAAAGGATGTACTTTCACACGCGTCGATTATTGTTAGTCTAGTCTTTGTATTGCTAAAAACCCAGGTGGTATACATTTTCATATTTATTTTTTCTTTTGAAAGTTGTTTAATAGACACTTCAAAACATGTTAAATTATTATTTTTGGGTTTCAAATCGAAATTGAAATCCCCATTGCTGTACAAGAAGAAAGGTGCTGGTATACAATTCTAGGTTAATTGCTGCAACGTGTAGTGAGCCGCTTGGAGATACATCACGGTCATGTAAGAAGTTTATTAACGTAACGGCATTAATACAATTTGAAGCCAGCTTAAAACATGAAATACCCATAACGCACGGCCCATACGCTGTTGGTAAGAAGATGTGGAGGGAGAGGGATCGAGGTGGAGTGTAGAAGAACGGCTGCATCGAGAATATCTCGTGATCAGCAGAAGAAACGAACGCATGGGAACGGTAACGATGAAATAATGCGGGTACTTTTGTAACTGAGATAAGGTATGGCGGTGCAAGAGGTGTTAAGAAGGGACTGTTACGTACTTACTATAATGCGATCACATAAAAAAAGCGGCTGTTTCGAGAGGTACGAAATCGGCACACACCCCCTGGGGATAGCATAGAAATATGATGTAGTGCCGTTTGACATGATGCATCCGCAGTTGTGAGAGATGGAACGTATTGCATACGCAGCATGGGTACGGTGTACTATCTAAATTGAACATTCGAACTATACATATATATATTAAACCATGCTTCCTTTGCTGTTGTCCGTATATTAACCAACTAAAATGTTAGTTAACCCTTTAAGGCCCGATGACTGATAGATTAGTTGAAAATTTCACCCCCTTAACCCCAGTGACTGATAGATCAGTTGAATTTTTCACCTCCGTTAAGGCCTAGTGACCGATAGATCAGTTCACTACGCGTGTTTCAAATACATGACCTTTTGTATTTGAATGATACAAATTTTCAGTAACTGCTAGAGTACTGTTATTTATTCCGTTATACGCGTGCAAGTGCTTAACATGGCGCAGCTACAAACACACTGTAGGAGGTAAATCCTATGACGTCGCAGGTCATTCTAATTAATAGGTAAAGGGTTAAAGCATGGGTAAATGTAGGTATCTGTATGGGGACTACTTTTCTCTCGTTATATTAAAGGCATACAAACGGTTTGTTTACACATTTCATGGTCAAACGTATTTCACCTGAAGTATGTACATTTGACATTTCTATACGACTATATTGAGCAACTAGCACTGGTTTTCAATATTTTCACATTTTATCATTTTGTCGCGAGATAAAACAAAAACATGTAGCTTGTTACCCACTATACTTGTGTAGACAATTCAAATATACATACTTTCATGATGAAAATGCGTTTGACCATGACAATAAACCGCGACTGTATGCCTTTAACATAACACATTATACTTGGATTTGTACGTTTTTTTAACCGCTCAATATCGGTTCAACCACGACAAAACTTTCGAGGATGTAATTATAATATACTATCAGGACTCGTTTTTAACTATGTTACCATTACAATTTACCATCAAACTGAAAATCTGTAGTTTTGCCGTGGTTGATCTATGGTTGTCTTTCTACGCGTTAAGCAAATAGTAGTTCGAATATTAAAAACAACAAAACAAAATGACATGTTTATTTAAATCGACTGTTACATATTTCAATATTTGTTTTCGACATTTGCACTGATGAATGGCATTTTTTAATCGACGTTCGAGACGTGCTACATGCAGTCGCACACTTCAGCACAATATTCACTTTCTTTATCCTCTTATTCGTTTTGCTATACGTTTCTTGGTATATTAAATACACATGAATTAGATCCTACTTCAAATTGGCCCACAGCTAATTTGCGATGCTCGTTGCCGCTGCACAATCCAAGTAAGTAGACACGTATATCAAGCAACACATTTCTAGATTCACTGCCAACATATTTGGGGATTCAAACTCGTATCCGATAGAAGTTTCCCTGGATACTCGTACATTTGCAACAGCACGGTACAGTACACAATGACATTCAATCTCCGCAAATAGCAAAACGCTGCCTTTCTTTCTCATCCTTGTCAGTCATTTCGGCGATTTCATCGTTACTTACGCATTTACACATTTGATATAACATTAATTTTAATCTTCACTAGATTTGAAATGATTTTCTTGCAATGGTTGGTCAGACTGTTTGAAGACATGCTACCTGCCTTTGCCACGCAACTAAATCACTGATCCAACCACGTGGGCGCATGTATTTCATGTTGCACGTGCACTCTCGTACTAATGCCCAATGACGAGATTGTATATTTTTAGTATGTTTATATCATTTAATCGTTTACGTCATTAAACATTATAAACTATTGTTTTAAAATAATAACAAAACAATAAATAAACCACTGGAATGTTACAGATTGCACAATTGAAATGTAGGGCACGTCACAGAAGAAGGCGAGCGAAAGAAGGACGCCTTTTTGCACGGAATTTTACTGATTGCACAATTATATTGTAGAGCACATCACAACTCTGGGATTCAGGTTTCCACGAAAACAAATAGTCCAGTGCATATTTAAGTATGTATGTTATTCGAAAGTGACACGAGCATTTCAGTATATTATTAAAACCTTTTCATTGTTTGTGGACATGGTTTAAATAAGTTATTACACTCGGAAATCATGTAATAACCAACTTAATGGTGAAGTTAATGCCTTCGGCTTTCGCCTCGGGCATTAACTTACCATTAAGTTGGTATTACACGTTTCCCCGTGTAATAACTTATACGTAATACATACATAGAGAATATCATCCAAGTGTCTTGGAATATCAACTATATCAACACGAGTCGTGAAAGTTATTGAATTTAATAACTTTCATCGACGAGCGTTGATATATTTGATATTCCAAGTCACAAGGGTGAGATTCTCTTTATCACCCAATATCATTTTCAAGTCTGTAAAAAAAGAAAAATGACACATCATAAAGATTTAACTGTGAAGTCAATGTTTAGGCTGCTGTGCATTTGCACTGTGACTTCATAGCAATGCTATGACATCACAATGATAGTGATGACATCACAATGGTAGAACAATCAAATAAACCACTAATTGGGTCAAACGATATCTACAGCAGTAGATATCGCTAGTAGATATCGCTGATCTGTCACAAGCGATATCTACTGCACAGACATAGTAATGACAATGCCCTTACTAGTACATATAAATGGTTTGCTTATCAGGGTCATAGCTAATCGGGAGGGCAAGGGGCGGCAGTTGCCTCCCCCTGGAATGTTTTTTTACAGCAACTTATTCACAAATCCATTCATGTGTTGTGGGTGCATGTTGACTTGATCGGCCGGACCAGCCTGGCTGGACGAGGCACTGGACTGTAGGGTCAGTGTCTGGAGTTGTCCCTGTTCCAGTGCGACGCCCTCTGGCTCCAACACCGATGGCAGTATCTGAATGGTTTGAGCCACAGATAACTCTGTGTCATCGGCACTGCTGAATATGCCACAAGCCTCCGTAGTCTGAATGTGTACATCATCTGATGTTGCCGTCCGACTGGAGATGTACGGATGGTCGACTTGGATGATGATCCTATCTGTTGAGGTAAACGACTGGGAAGGTGACATGCCTTCTGATGTCTGAATGCTGCAAACAGTTGGTGCACCTGATATGTAAGGATGGTCAATTTCCACCATTACTTTTTCTTCTACCTGTGGACGGTTATCAGACTCAAGAAACACCACTTCCTGGTTTTGTTGAAACTGGCCATTGTCGATTGTAGAAAGTGGCACCAGATGTTTAACAGTACCAGCAGCATCAACATAAACAATGCCAGACTCATTGGCATCACTGATGCTCTCTGTCACTTCTATGCCCTCCGTTGCCTGCTGTAGGAGGTCCGTCTGAAGAGCAGCAATGTTGCTTTTGTGGCCAGGTTTCAGCTCATCTTGTAGCAGCATCTTCATCATTCTGGTGTGGCGCTTCTCATGCTTCCTGAGTTCGTTGGTTCGCTTGAAGCCTTTGCCGCAAGATCCACATTTGTGGACATTTTCCTGGGTGTGGCGCTTGATGTGGTCCTGAAGCAGGGCTTTTTTGGAGAAGGCAACTCCACAAATGTCACAGCCGAAGGGACGCTCGCCTGTGTGGAGACCCATGTGCTTCTCAAGTTCTCTGTTGGAGGAGAATCTATGGTTGCAGGTGCTGCAGTAGATCAGTTTCCCTCCTTTGCAGTGTTTCCGTTGGTGCAATTTGAAATACGATGGATTGACGAACCAGTCGCCACAATCGTTGCACTGAATGAGGTTCTCACCAGTGTGCGTCTTCCGATGAACCTATTGAGATAAAACAAGAAGGAAAGAAACTGCAAGTTTAATATTGTCGAAATTCAAAGCAGTTCTGCAATGCTGATCTATTTATATGTTATTTTGCCCACTAACAGACCATATTATATAGTTAATGCATGAGGAGGTGGTTTCTCATCGTCGACGGGCTCAGATAGTAGCTTTGCACCTCGGCTATTATCCGAGACTGGCGACGATGAGAGGCCAGGCTCCAAGGGTAATAACTGTCTTAAATCATGTCAAAATTAAGTTCTATGCTACTTTTATCAGAGAAATTCTTAGAAATGTGTAGAAATATATTGTCAATTTACACAATCTGAGATATCCTGAAAGGCATGTTCATGTTGAATATCGCAATTTGTCCGTGCCTGTATCAATATTAATGCTTGCATTCTCACGTGTTGTCTGTGTCTATGTTGTCTCGGCACCAGCATTCAGAACAAATTACACTAGCCATCACAAACTTCATTAAGCAATGGGTGTTTATGCCTCTTGATACAGGAGCTGTTATCAGGTTATAGGGAATATACTAGTATCAAGCATCGTTTCTTTAATTGATAGTGAAAACAACATTCATATGAATCTGTCGTATACATTTTATATTAGATAGATGAACCCTGCATTTGTGTTTGAAAATAACACAGTAAATAGCATAGCCTTGCAGAGTGCATGTATATTTATTTTACACCAAAATAAATTGGGTTTAATTGCACAACACTCTTGTAACCTCTTGCTTTGTGCAACCCAATTCCAATTGACAAGATTGTAGTGCTATGAACTTGCTTTTGAGCATGGATTTGGCACATTATTAATATGTCTACTACTGAGGCCAATGCTACCATACAAAATCGAGCTATAATTTTTGTTATTAAAACAAACCCCACTGAATTTAAACAGAAAATTCCACTGAATTTAAACAGAAAATTCCTTTCTTCATACATTGTTCAACTTTGCACAAGATTGATCGTGGGATTTTTGTTTGAATTGGATTTAGAGCCGCTTTAATGATATTTCACTTATATTGCAGCTCGTCAGTTAAAGGCAAAACGAGTAGTGCCGAGAGTGGCAGTAAACTGGTACCAACAGACCAAGGATGATGACTGCACAGACAGTACATTCCATCACAATCATGTCAGAAATGTAACCTTAGTGAATACCGATTCCAGGCCCCATTGGCAATGGCTTTTTTTTCAAATTAGGGAGTACCATTGGCTACAAAGTCAGACTGTCTAACACTGCAATGCCATCCACCTCTTGATTGTGGTAAATATACCAGAGAGAAACACACTGCACAAACTAACGACTTGTGAACATACCTGCATATACCAGACACTTCGATATTTACGCCCGCAAATGTCACATGCATGAGGCCGATATCCACTATGGGTCCTGAAGTGGGATCTCAGCAAAGATTTTAAACGGAAGGATTTACCACATAGTTCACACATAAACGGTTTATTGGAAGAATGAATTCCTGAATGTTTTTGTAGCATGTGGAGTCTAGCAAATCCTTTGCCACATTCAGTACATTGATGAGGATGTTCAGAGGTGTGGACATAACTGTGCAACAGAAGATATGCCTTTCTGGAAAAGGTTTTGTCACAGACATCACATTCGAATGGTCGATCATCACTGTGTGATACTTCATGAATCTTGAGGTCAGACTTCCGCACAAATCCTTTCAAGCAGATTCTGCACGTGAATGGGCGCTCCTTGTTGTGTATTTTCTTGTGTTGCTTTAAACGAGACTGAGTAATGAATCCTAAGCCACAGAGTTCGCAGACATTTGATCGGGTGCTGGTATGGATGACTTTATGATTCCGAACAGCCCTTAATGTCTTGAAGATCTTCAGGCATATTTCACATTTATATATCCTGTCGCTATGCATTGCCTGATGTACATTTACAGAAGACGCGTTGGTGAAGCACTTCCCACAAACATGGCACTGATAAGGACGCTCGCCGCTGTGTATACGCAGATGAACAGCGAGATAGCACGCTTCTGTGAATCCTTTTCCACACTTTGAGCATGTGTATGCAGGTTCCTTGTCGTGCGTTTTTAGATGGCGAGTGAGATTACTATTATTCCTGAAGGAACTGCTGCAAATAGTACACTTAAATGGACGCTCTCCAGTGTGGAATCTCAAATGGCACGTAAGTCTACTCTGCAAGTGGAATTCACGTCCACAAATTTCGCAACTCAGTTTGCCAGTCTGGTGGGTCCGTTCATGACTTTTCAGACTTTTCAACAACTGGTATGTATTGCTACATACTTTACATTCATATGGACGAATGTTGCTAACATTTCGTATTCTTTTCACACAGATGGCTTTAGATTTACCCATATTCTTATCAGTATTTTCTACAACATCCACATCACCACTCACATTTCCCATCAGTTCAGTCAGTTCACCCATATTATGGTGGGTCCGTTGGTGTCTTTTCAGAGTTTTCTCAGATTGATATGTAAGACTGCATACCTCGCATTTATATGGCCGAATATTACTATCATTTCGTTTTCTTTTCACGTAGACGACTGTAGCACCTCCATCCTGATCTGTATTTCCTGCAACCACCACTTTTCCCATCAGCTCTTTCAGTTCACTGCACTTGTGGCTGGTACGTTGGTGTCTTCTCAGAGTTTTCTGCAACTGATATGAAATACCACATACCTCACATTTATACGGACGGATATATCTATCATTCTGATTTCTTTCCACAAAGACGACTGCATCACCTACATTCTCATCAGTATTTTCCGTAACCTCCCCATCATTTACATTTCTCATTTTCTCATGGATGACCATACTGTGATCAGTAATTTCTGTAGCATCCACATCACCAGTTACATTTCCCATGAACTCTTTCAGTTCACTGGACTTGTGGCTAGTCCTTTGGTGTCTTTTCAGAGTTTTCTTCAACTGATATGTACGACTGCATACCTCACATTTATATGGCCGAATATTGCTGTCATTTCGTTTTCTTTTCACATAGACAACTGTAGCACCTACACTCTGATCAGTATTTTCTGTAACTTCCCCATCATTTACATTTCCCATTTTCTCATGGATGACTGTAGATCTACCCATACTCCGATCAGTAATTTCTGTGGCATTCACATCACCACTTACATTTCCCATCAGCTCTTTCAGTTCACTGGACTTGTGGCTGGTCCTTTGGTGTCTTCTCAGAGTTTTCTTCAACTGATATGAAATACCACATACCTCACATTTATACAGACGAATATATCTATCATTCTGATTTCTTTCCACAAAGATGACTGCATCATCTACACTCTGATCAGTATTTTCTGTAACCTCCCAATCATTTACATTTCCCATTTTCTCATGGACGACTGTAGATCTACCCATACTGTGATCAGTAATTTCTGTCGCATTCACCTCACCACTTACACTTCCCATCAGCTCTTTCAGTTCACTGGACTTGTGGCTGGTCCTTTGGTGTCTTTTCAGAGTATTCTTCAACTGATATGTACGACCACATACCTCACATTTATATGGCCGAATATTGCTGTCATTTCGAGGTCTGTAGATGACTGTAGATATACCCGTACTGTGATCAGTATTTTCTGTAACTTCCACATCACCACTGATACTTCCCGCCACCTCTTTCAGAGCGGAATCTCTCATCACTGTCAAATTATTTACTTCATCTTTGTGTTGTTCTCCAAAATGTTGGAATATTGTTGCCTTAGATGGAAACATTTTCGAACATAATCGACATTCAAACTGTACATATGATTTCCTCCCAAGCTTCCTCCTATCCACCTTGATTTCCATACAGAAAGAATCCAAAACGGTTTTCTCACTTGCTAAAGTATACTCATGGATGTCTTCAACACGTTCAACAGACCTCTCAGTTTCCTTTTCCATACTGTAGTTACCGTCATCGTTTTCTTCCTTACACACCTTGTCATTAACCTCACCATCACCATCTTTGTTCTTGTTGGTCAGATGTCCTTCTTCCTTGATGACCTGTCCAGATCGACCACAGAACTCTGTAAAAACTGTTTCATTTTCAGCACATGTTTTCTCCATATCCTGTGGATTCTGCAAACAGTCTGGGCATTTATTATTTCCATTGACACCTAAACACATATGTAATTCACCTTGTGTTGTTGCAAATGTTTTACGGCAGCCTTCACACACACCTTTAGATTGTTGTAGCTTGCACGAAGGATGTTTCCAAGTAATGATCCCCATCTTCAGCAAGTCAACCAAGTGATGTGAAGCTTCATTCTTTTCCACATGGATCCGAATCTGCAGATCCAAATCCTGTTCACCTACAAAGACTGCTTGAACGGTCTGACACACCAAAGCATTCTCGGTAGTATGAACCAGACGTTCAGACATTGTGAAAGGCAATCGTACTTTCTACTATTGCTTCCAATATAATACATTCATGACGGACAGCGTATTATATATCATAGATAGTTTTCTTCCTCTTGGTATACTTTACATTCTTCACCTTCCAAAGCCTAGACATTGTACATCTGTACCCACTGTGGAATTTTGATCTTGTAAATCATTCTGTAAAAACAAAGACGAAACCCATTAATTTCAGATTAAACATATTCTGTTTAGCTCTCTAACATGACCAATGTACTTATTTTCATTCAATAAAAAAAATTTAATTCATAGATTATATACAATAACTATACATATAATGTAGACTCTTTTTAAAAGAATCTTTAATTTGTGGAAATCACAAAGAAGTGATGATTCTACAACATGTACAGTGATGATACTTTCTCCAAAATGATGTTACATGTATTTCAATAAATCTGCTCTTAGTTAAAGGGCAAGGCCATAATGATTCAGGCAAATCCTTTCAAATTGGCAAAAAAATGCTTTGTGTCAAGTTCAGCATATACAATTAGCATGTATATTGGGAAATTGAACACTTCATTTCTGCCATAATGTCAAACTTTCACTTAGGTCCGAGTGCAGATCTGTTTCTAAAGCCGATTCAGATTCGGAATAGTGTGAAGATTCCTGCGATCCATACATTGTCAACGTGTTGCGACTAAATGTGTTGTAGCCTATGTTGTAGTATTGTTGATATCAACAATAATGTGCGGATTGTGTTGAAATGTGTTATTGATATTTATTGTTAATTAAATTTTATGTTCAGAATCTGAATAAGCCTTGCAAAGAGGTTCGAATGTGCCAAGGTCTGCATGAGCCAATTTCCGAATGACGTTAGGTTGGAATGAACCTGATACCTGTCCGAGTACACTTCGCACATTAATATCCCCTTGGACAAAACAGTGTGTCCAGAATAACTCTGAACAATGTACTACAGTGAAAGGAACGGCTTTAGTTGCTGCGGCCAGGGTCAAAACCGAGTCCGGGTCCAAGTCGGACTAATATTAGGGTCTTTTTGTTGAGTGAGAGTGATTATGAAGCTTAACGTTACTATATATGTTTTAAAATTAATAGCTTGATGCACAGTTGATAAAAAAAATTAAAATCCTTCAAATGATAAAATTTGATGACCAGGGACATGAGTGAATAAATGCTTAAGGTTTTGCAATGAATAAAACCACAGGCGCCGACCTGAAAATTCCACACAATCAAGCAAAATATGCTTGACTGTGAGTCACCAGAATCTCGTTTGGACCATGTCTTATATTGATTTAGTAACTTTCATGATTTGTACAAAAGAAATTTCATAACAACCATAACATGTCTCATTAAATGACATTGTAATACTTTTAATAGACGAAATTTCATATTTATAATATAAATAATTATATTTTCAAGATATTTTAGTATTATTTAGTCATTTTCCATGTGACATTTTGTATTTATCATGTTTATATTAATATTTCTGATTGAAATGAAATCAATATTATTTGAACTATTTTGGGGTTTAATTTTGCTCCGTAATATTGCCAAACAATTTCTAAAAACCCTTTAATTTTGTTCCAACTTGATCTCCGTAATTAAGACATTTTCCCGTTTAGCGCGGAAAAGGTCCATCGTCATGGCAGCCCGCAGTGACCGCTTGTATTGTTAAATTTAAGCGTGGAAATAGCAGTGTTTTGTTATATAAGGACGAGGAAGTGTGTGTTCTTTACGTTTACTATAGAATGTAGATACAATCCTCAATAGGTAGCGCGCAGCTCACTTCGAAACGCAACCCCCTTACTCGATGCCACGATGGTGGAATACCTGCAGTAAGGTGATCCTTTCGTTGATCTAGAAATTAATGTATAGCTCTATGTATATTTGCTCGCAAATTGAGTATATACACATCGAATGAATAACCTACTATATCTTATAATTCCATGGATAAGTATTATATTCAACCCTGAAATAATTAACATCACGGAAACTGAAAACCGAACACGGACGCCATACTGGGGTTTTGCAAAGGGAAACAACTCTTGTAGAAACTCTTTGTACCGCAACACAGTAGATCTGTCAGTTTTATTATTTTTATGTATTGTTTCTTAGAATCTTAGTCAAGCGTGATAATGTATGACTCGGATGCATTAAATGGATTGCAATGCCAATGAATCTAACATGTCCAATCGTGTAATTTTATATTACATTGTGCATCATGTTTATATAATTTGTATTGTAGCTACTGTATTTTGTGCACTATAGATGTTGATTAAATGTGTTATCTCCACTTGTTGGGACCAAGGTAATAAGGCCTCAGACCACAATTAACTTCCTTCGTTAAACAAAGTCATGGTCAGCATCCAAGAATTTGCACTCCAAATGGCTGAACTTAACACATCCGCCGACACGGCCAGAGCACACTTTTATGCAAACATGGGTCAAATGAAGCTTTCCTACAGATACTATGTAGTCTCATCTGCCATTCCACCTGCAAAAATCTGCAAAAACTGTACTTGCAAGCAAGCCACAGCCCATCTAATAGACGACTATGTTTTCTGACGTCACTTCCACAAGTTGGTCAACCAGGAAATTAATAATTGTAGTCTGAGACCATATGTCAGATTTGACAGAGTGCCGGTTTGCTCAGATTATCAAGTTCTGTTTAACTTGGGCCATGGCTGAACAATATTTGCTGTGCATGATCACACATGTGCAGAGCCGCTCTTCGGCTGATTAGAGACCCACCTGGAGAACTCTCCCACATTTAACGGTCGCATAGAAACAAATAGATATTCAGCGGTTTTCAAGGCTATGTGAGAGAATAACCATGAAGTGTCAGTCATCGTTAAGAGAACAAAAGAGAACAGAACAATGCAGTGAACAAGTAGGCATTGACCTATCCGTTTATATCTCCAGTGTTACAATAGCAATTAATCCAAGTAAAAACTTGACGAAACGAAGCTTAACCGAGGTGAAATATGGGCCATTAGATTCTGGCCGGTGCTACACATTGTGGTGCCCTGCTTTACTACCCGATATCCAAAAGTACCATAAACTGAACCACCACAACATTTAGCTAGACTGACCCAATTGTTCTTGAAACAGACACATCATTACTTTGTCTCTCAGAGTGGCGACTGTATCGACTCACCCATCTATACAACACTAGGCTACGTTCAGGCCGCACTACCTTACATACCCTATACACCACAACATCCTACAGTAGTTGGCAGAATTTTCGAAGCAAAATTGTAGCAAATTGGTCCCAAGCGTGCAATACATTTGTTTCATGCCTGTTAATTTCCTATACTTCGAGGTCCAATCCCATAGTATTACAGTGCAATGTATAGCACTTTGTAGTGAAATGTAGTGCAGCCTAAAAGCAACTCACTAATATAGACTAATATGTTTGTCCTAGTGGTGACTTAATCTTTCATATATCTATTCAGCTTTCTCAATGTTATTTGTGAGATCACAAGGAATCTAGGTAGACAGTTGATCTAGACAAATGAGGAGCCCACTTCTATAACAAATCTGAACAGTAAAATTATTACCATCCCAGCAGAGATCAGGGATGACATCCATCAACATTTTCCCAGAGATAAGCAACTGGTTTGACCTTCCCCATTTTTGTGTTATTGGGAATTATACCTAAAAGAAATAAAATGCTGGCAATTATTTTGTGGGGAAGCGTTCTACCAAATTTCAAATCTCTATTCGAGGAATCTGGTGCAAATCCTTTTCCAATGTGTCTGAAAGTTCTTGAAGAGTACCTATAGATGTTTAGGAATTCTTCATTTTAAAAATAATATAAAGCTAAATTCATTTGTTAAAAAAAAGAAAGGCTACTGGCCTTTAAATAATTAGATTTACCCATTTCCTTTTCTTGCAATCCAAAATGATGCCAAGAATTGCATACAGATGCCATGTGTTGCCATCAATGACTCAAATGTGAGATATTTTGGTCAGACTTATCTAGTTATGATTTCCAACTGTGTCCAAGAGCTATTTTGGTCAGACTTCTCTAGTTATGATTTCCAACTGTGTCCAAGAGCTATTTCGATCAGACTTCTCTAGTTATGATTTCAAAATGTGTCCAAGAGCTGGAACAATACAGGCTGAGGGTGGAGAAAGTAAACACAAAAGACAAATCACTTCATACATACTTTAATATACAGTTTTTGACTGAAATGAAGTTCGTATATATATGTCAGAGTTGCCTATGTTTTGTACAAATGATTCAAATGTAAAAGATATTTTCCATGGATAAAAATCATTGCCTCAATATCTGCACTGATCAGTTAGGGCTAAATATCTTAAAGTAAAATTTAAAAAAAATATTATCAGGATTTAAAATGTACTACCAAGAAAACAATTACACCAGATTTGATTCATGATCCAATTCAAATTTTCCTTCGTACGACGCCTACTGGAAGCTATTGGATTCTGGCAATGTTATCTAGGGAATTAATAGAACATTACATTAAGGATCCCACAGAATGATTGCAGTGCTACAAGAGTTGTAACTCCTATATATATATATATTAACGAGTTATGTCTCCTGTAGCATTACAATTGTTCTATTATTTTTCACAATTGTTTCGCACAGAAATATTTAAACCATTTCTATGTTGCGATAATGAAATCACTTTAAATTTTCTAATGCATCCATCAACTTATGTGGATAGCAGTCTGTATCCACTGTAAACTTCTCAAACTGTCTCCCCGCTCACAGCCCATTCAACACTCATCAAAGCTATGCAAAAGCCGGTCTATTTGGCTAATATTACATAACAAACTAACTTGTAAAAAGTTGTTGCACAATTGTAAATATGGAACATGAATGCTGATGGAGAAACATGCTATTGAAATACCATTCCTAAATCCACTTAACTCCATCTCTTGCATACACATGTTATTGATACTTTTATAGAAAACAAAGATAGGTAATTTCATGATATTTTCTACAGCACTAAGTTCTCGTACAACATCTTCGTATCCTTGATTCAGGCCAAGCTACTTCTACATCTGAGCTACAGTAGTAGTAGCTATCTGATCAGTGTGTTGTATTGTAATCATTGTACATTTACATATATATGGAGAAATTACTATACTAGTATTCAGTTTGAAAATAAAATACAAAAACAGGAGAAAAATTTAAAGTTATTCCTTTACATACAATTAACCAGAAGCGATCAAGTTTAATTTGTTTACCAATCCAATATACTTGTAAAACCAAGACAATGGTTCTTTAATGTTCAATAAAACATTAAGTTGAGAGTAACGATGGTAAACAAATGCAAAACTGTGTTTTTAATGATGGCATACCACTCGACTTCTTTGAAACTTTAGAGGAGACAACCTCTATTAGGATAATTGTGCACTTTTCTACTAGTATACAGCTCAAATATACATAAGGTCTAGTGGGATTATATAGTGGGCTGGTTATATATAAATGTGCAGACATTCTATGTATTATAATGAATTTCTTAAGTACATATTTCAGTTAAATTAGTACTGTATTGTTATTGAAATACTCTAAAACTAACGAGTATATATTCTCTTTGTCAAGTACTTTCAATGTACATGTATTCTTATTTATACAAGAGTAACATTATTGATAATTTGTTTTAATTTGCCAAATGCTTTATTAGTTGTATGAGTAGATATAGATCTAACAAGTTCATATGTGAGCTGTATTATTTCTGAGCAAAAATAAATGGTGAGGAATAATTGTGCCCAGATTTATGTGTACAGATAATTAATATTGAAAACAATCAACAAAAATACAAAAATTGCCCTGAATCGTATACAATCTTACTTACTTAGCACTTGGTTGTGTAAAAAATGATTGTATGGATGAAAAGGCAACTGCATGTTTTTGGTAAAATGTATGTGCCAACAGCAATGTTGTTACATATACAATTTCTTATTCTAAATATTTAATTGCAACATACATTAACATAGAAATTGTGCAAGATCAAGCACAAAACTGATAACATATTGTATAAAGATAAATTTAATTAAGGACAACAGACTTGACATTGACTGTAGATGACATAACATATAAATATTCGCACTCGACTTCAACATGCAACAATATATATAAATGACAACAGTACATGAAGAGGGAGATAACTCTGAAAATTCTGAAAGAAAATGGAAGACAACCCCTATAATTTAACATGAAATAATCAAAAAGTAAAAATGTGATTGGTTGATGTTATTGCAAGGTGTAACTGGACACTTTGATGGTCATGGGACTGCAGGCAGTATTCTGATTGGACCGAAATGAAAACAACCAGTTTGAAGGAAAATAACTTGCTATAAGCGTTTTAGAGTTATAAATAATCTACTTGCAAAGAATCTAAGAACATGTTATACCAACAATAATAATGCTTATTTAATTAGTTTACAATAATAAGGTTTATTTAATTAGTTTACAATAATAATGTTTATTTGATTAGTTTATTAAGTTTATTTGATTAGTTTATTAAATAATGATAAATAATTTCTACTAAATGAAATTCCAGAATTTTCACTAGATTTCCTCGTCTTCCAAACCCACATTGACAGTGATTTTATTATAAATATCGGCAAAGCATTTATAGGTTTATTAAATTGTAAATTTAACTCCGATTTCCTGATTACTAATAAGTCAATTTTAATAACCAATGAGTATGTTGCTACAACCTTTAAGGGTAAAATGTACAGAATTGTGTTTTCAAAATGGCTGCAGTGGTTACCATACAGAATCCAGATTTCAATGTTGGGAGGGTGAGGGAAGAAATAATTCATGTTATTTTTTTAATGATTTTTTTTTAGAAATATCCACTACAAATATACCCTTTTGGGTCCAGTGGATAAAATAATATAACAATAATATTCTTTGAGAAGAATGGAGACCTGCTCATAGTAGAAACAATGGTTGCAAAAATGAGACAATACAGGATACATGACAGTTAATAACTTCAAACACAAATTGGTGGAGGACATTTTGCAGACATATTCGCAATTGTAAAGTGGATTAATATGAGCTATATGTAAATATAACACTGGAACATCACAATCATGGCCCTAACCATGAATAGAAAATAATCTGCTTTATCTTACAAGCTAGCTGAGTAGAAGACATACAATATACTGAACGTATGTAAATACTCGTTAAGGTAAAGTTACAGCATTAACAGATAGCAGCAATATTCACTCGAGAAGTCAAACAACACTTGTACGTTTACATCTTGACTAATACACTCGTTTACACAACCATTTACAAATATGAAGAAAAATCTCCATTATTAGTAGTTTGATCATAAGTCATCGTGAACAACAGAGGGATAGTTTTGACAATTGATGTAATTTCGGTCAAGTATGGATTGAAAAGGATGCTTAATCGCGATCACTTTGTGACCAGAAATAACATATCCCTGATGTTTGTACACATTTACATTTGATTTTGGCAACCAGGGGTTTTCTACAGGGTTGCTTCCCTTTAAGGAAGTGTATTAATGGTTGTGCTCCAACAGCAGGCGCAATCATAGCGAAAATGGTCACGAAAAAAAAACTGCAATATTTAAGGCTGATCCATGATGTTGATTATATACAATGATGTGGACAAGTGCTCTTGTCTATTATACAAGTCTATATATATATCATGTATAATACATTTGTATGGGTGGAATAATATCTCCAGAGATGTGGTGTTTAACTTCACAACAACGTGCACCATTGAAATACCTGGCTATAGTCTCTACCTCTTCGATGAAATCTATAACGGATACAATAGGAACTACACTGTGTTCATAGCCAGCACTCGTCCCAGGGCATGATGCATGTTCCAAATTGTCCCTTTTTACGTGTCCATGACAACATGAGTAGATAACTCTGGTTTGGCATATAGCACAAGGCCTGTACTGGATGATTATCACAGTGATATATTAGTACGTGGTGTGCTTTCTCCTAACACTAGAATGATTTGACTATTAAACAGACATTGAGCATGTACACTTCTGAATAGATCTATTGCATTGTTGAAATGACCCTCTTGATTAATACCAATAACAATTCTGTAGGGCACCTATGATTGCCACCAGTAAAAAAAAGGTTAATAGAATTTGTCTTGCAGAAGGTCCTGGTGGCAAAAGTTATCCTTCCTATGTCAGGCTGACTATACAGTGTATTCACATTTCAGTCACGTAACAGTTTTAACCAATAAAATTTAAAGGGCAGTTAGTCTAAGTGTGTCCATACACACTTCTTGCCAATGAGGTTTCTTGCTTCCCAGTGAGGTGTCTTGAATAATCTCTTTATTGACAATTACTCTCTTTATTGACTGGCTATACCACAAAAATAAATGTGTCCGTTCACATTTCAGCCAATTAGGTTTCTTGCTTCATAGTCTCAACCAATGAGGTGTTTCTAGATATCTCTTTAGACAATGGCCATCCATCTGCAAATTAACCACGAAAAGATTTGTCCGTTCCCGTTTTAGCCAATTAGGTGTATTTGATTTGCACATCTTCCCAATGAGCTGCTGTCTATTTATAACCCTAGCTTTTTGCTGCCTCCAGAATGAGTATGTATGCACGTGTGTGCTGCACTTCACTTCTTCTTCATCTGCTTCTTCTGCTCTTTCTCCCGTGCTTTCCTTTCCTTCTCCATCTGCTTCCTCTCCTTCTCAATGGCTGCCTTCATCTCTTTGATCTTCTTCTTGAGGAGCTCGCGGTCCTTGCTCACCGATATGCCCAGGTTCTGAAAGTAGGGAGGACAGAATTCTGAACATTGAACAGACAGTTTAATTTATGGGACCAATTATATCTATTGTTTTTCTAAAAACCTGTGAAAACTAAAATGATGGTATTAGTTTGAATTTAAAACTTTACCTGACCATGAGGTGGTAACGGTGACTCACATATTGTAATGTTGGATTTGCTGATCACTGAAATTTAGCTAATATGGTCCTGAAGGCAATAATTATAACTTCATTGGTTTAGATGATTCCTCCCAAAACACGGACTGCTAGGAGAGGATACTGATTGCTAGGACAAAGTACTGACTGCTAGGACAAAGTACTGACTGCTAGGACAAAGTACTGACTGCTAGGACAAAGTACTGACTGCTAGGAACTAGGACAAGATATTGACTGCTAGGATAAGGCACTGACTGCCAGGACAAGACTGACTGCTAGGACAAGACATTGACTACTAGGAAGAGGCACTTTTAAAAATAAAATAAAAAATTTAATTGGGGTTTAGAGTCGCTTTCAAGATTCTTTCACTTATATCACGACTTGTCAGTTTAGGGCAGGAGGAAACCCGCAACATCTGTAGCGCTGAATGTTGCAGTAAACCTGCGAGCACCGTCTGGTACTGACAAGACCAAGGATGACAACTGCATTGCCATTCTACAGACATCACATCCTATCAATATCGTGTCAGAAAGGTAACTTCCGCGAACATTGATGCTGGGCCTCTCCGGGGCGGGATTTGAACCTGGAACCTTTGGCTCAGAAGTCCAACAGTTCTACGACTGCGCTACCTTCCACCCCAGGATAAGGCACTGACTGCTAGGATAAGACATTGACTACTAGAACAATACACTGACTGCTAGGACAAGACTGACCGTTAGGATAAGATACTGAGTGAGTTTTACGTCACAGCGGAAATCTTTCAATGCTAGGACAAGATACTGACTGCTAGGACAAGACCCTGATTGCTAGGATGACACTGAATTCTAGGACAAGACTCCGACTGCTAGAACAAGATGTTGACAGCTAGGAGAAGACGCTGAACTCTGGGCAAAGACAGTGATGGCTAAGACAAGACATTAACTGCTAGGACAAGACACTGACCCTGAGTTTGGAGCCATCCATCTGCAGCAGCTGTGGTCCGGTGATGTTCTTGTCCTGGAACAGGGGAGAGTACTTGTCCATCTCCAGCATGATCAGCCATCGACACACATGCTCCGACGTCCACTCAGGCACTGGTGCACTCTCAAACTGGTTCAGGCTACGCTTGTTTGGGGCCACAAGTTCCTATAATTAATGTCAAATCATGTTTTTAAAATTTACAAAAAAATATCTATTCTGTTTAGCGACCAGTTATTGCCTGAAATATGAATGTCTTCCTGGATATTTTTCTTAATATAAAAATCAACTTCATTGTACTTGCTATGGCCCATGAATAGCCCTAATGTGACCTTATGGTATTTCAAATTTACCTGTGCAGCCTCGATAATAGTGCAAGTCACGGAAGAAAATGAGGTGAAAATAGGCCTTTTTATATACAAGTACAAGTGATGGTGCCAGTTATTGCCCTATGAAACACAATGAGGTGCGTACTTAAATTTGAGTTTTAATTGGCATTTACAAATATCTAAACAATAACTGCATGTGTATATTGCAATGAAAAAACAAATGCATCATTCATTTTTTCTTAATGTTATTTTTCTGCCATTTTGAATTTATCACAATAATAAATAAAGTAAGCTCTACAATGTGCTACGAATTGTGCTAGTCCTAGGAACATGAAAGGACATTATGGCAGATGAACAAATATAGAAAAGAATTGGTCATTTTGGAATTATATGGTGCCAATATGAAACTTCAAAACATTAAAAGGGTACACATTAGAGCTACAAAACTACAGCTTGACTTACCACTGCAGCTGGTGTGCCAGAGATGGTAAACATATTTGATTTCCCTTCGTCGTCCATTTCAGATACCATAAGAGACGACGAAATTTCGCTGGTGGTACTGCTTCCGCCTATAGAGAAAAAAACAAACATTCATGACAATTATTTTGTATGTTTAATGTCTACTGCTTGAATGTGGGATGTCTTTTACCCATATGTTACAATATTTTTGAAAGCTTGAATATTGAATTTCCACATTCAGTCACTTTCTCTCACAATGGAATTCCACGTTCACAAAAGAGTGGAGGTGTTTATATATGGTAACAGCTTGATGAGAAAAATTATTGGAAATAGTATACAGACAGACAGATATACAACATTTTCAAACGGAAAACATGTATTATAGTATTAAAAAAAAGTCCTGTTTGAGTTTGGAAATTTAAACATAATATACGAAGACAGAATTGGTAATTTTTCCAATCAAAACATTCTAGAATCAATGTATCAAAACTGAAGAACATAGGATGTCAAGTTTAAATTCAGAGTTGAAGACATTTGGTCCAATCACTACATGCACATGGACAATATGTTGGCGACATATGTTTGCCCTGTGGTAGAGAAGGGGGGAGTAAGTTCATGCACGAGCCATTCCATAGCCATCACTCTGCACAAAACCATTCACATGTATCACATTCAATTTTTCAAATCAAAATAACACAAACATATCTCAATGCACACAAACAGGCAAGTAGCAATAGTATAATAGGCAGGAACAAAGGTACTAATATTGCAATAAGAAGAAAACAAAGATGCAAATATAGTTGAGTAGAAAGCAGAAAACGTTAGTGTCTCAAATGTCCCAAACAATCAAACATATGCGGAATACGTACAAATTGTATTATGTACCAATTATGGGTAATCAAAAGTAACAAAATAAATATTAATCCGTAATTATCGTCCTCAAAGTGAACCTTGAGAAATGCTTTGTCAATTAGGAGTTGACATCTTTGTTTTATCTGGCATTAAAACTTACCGTCATAATCAGAATAGCCAGTTTCAATAGATTTTTTAGATATGAGAGTTATTCCCCCATGATCAGAGGTAGTAGCACCATCTCGTTGTCGGTTTGAGATCAGCACGACACCACCACTGCTAGCCGCTCTTGGCTTCAGCGAGAATTTAGGAAAACCAAAGCCTGTGTGAGGAATAAGTTTTCATTTGAGACTAATTCATGGTGCAAGTGTTCACCATAGTGCACAAGTGCGGAATTTTACAGTAATATTGTGTTCATATTTAGTGGGGGGTGGGACTACTAGATCCATTTGGTGGGGAGGAAG
Source organism: Lepetodrilus schrolli (assembly GCA_032361225.1). Classification (NCBI taxonomy): domain Eukaryota; kingdom Metazoa; phylum Mollusca; class Gastropoda; order Lepetellida; family Lepetodrilidae; genus Lepetodrilus; species Lepetodrilus schrolli. Next base: position 29,421 of record JAUTBT010015094.1, read on the forward strand.
GTGTATCTAGTTGATTTTTTTAGATGTAATGTGAAGGAATTTGAACAATAATGTGATGATTATATTTATTTTTTAAATACGGGTGATTTTATTGAGATGATTTCAATGAATTGGTGGTTACAAGACTAGTAACAATATATACAGGTTAAATTGTCAAGATGAGCTACTATAATCATATATAGATGAGTTAGCGAAAATGGAAGTGTATGAATCCCTATTGTTACTATGCAAATTCTCTATTGTTACAAGCAGATGTATGTTATTACTAGCAACTAATATAAAGCAACCATCTATCTGTTGATGACACCACAAAGGGTGACTTTAAACACATAAAAATGTCAATACATCCCATAAATGAACATGGGTGACATAAATTAACATAATGTGTTATTGTTGTTAACATTTCCAAAACTCACCAATGGCAAAGTAATGGTCAATGCATCACAGAAGAAAAATATCCATAAATATTGTGAGATGACCTAATTTTATGACCTTGACTTGACTGACATAACCGATGAGTCACTGGGATTGATTCTTTAATTTGTCCCAAGTTTGGGGCACTGTTAGCCAGCTAATGACAATGACCTTGAACTTTGGATAAGTAATTGTTCTTAATTTTACAAGTGAGTGAAGTATTGTTTTACGTCACAGTGGGAATCTTTCACCTATACGTGACGATTCGTAATTTTCCAAAAACAGAGAAATAAAAATAGTACCAACTATTTATTTTACCAATCTTAACACACAAAGTTAATAAATTTGATGAACAATTTACAAAATAAACCCCACCAATCCCTGGTAAAGCATAGTGAAATAACCATGCAGCTTTAAATGAATTTGGCCAAAAATATTTGAGAAACCAATATGCAAAAACATCTATGAAATCATAAAATAGGTTGTATGCCATTCACAGAGACATTAACAATGAATCAACAATGTGTCTATTATTTTCCAATTATTTTTAATACATGCCTAATGAAATACGAGATAAAAATGCATTCCAAACTAGATGAAAATGAGACATTTAAGAAAAAGGCTTTTACTATAGGTATATGAGAATGTTCATGATGAATATGTGCATAAATGCTAAGGAGATTATATGCACTAAAAGATGGGATACAACAAGATTGAGGGATTATATAATTATGCATATGTGTCTTTATTTACTATTTGTAGCAGCTCTGCAGAGAAGACCAGGCCCCCGTCCCACAGAACAACTGTAGCACTACGAATGTTAAAACTCCTTAGTAACTCAATGTTAATGTACAGTGCTATGATTGTTCCGTGGAACTGGCCCCAGAACTGTAGCAAGCTTCTACTAAATGCTATTAATTTGAACTAAAAGTTATGTATTTACATATTAGGTGTATTGCAGCTTTGTATCTAAGTTTTTATTTGGTTTTCGACAGTATAATATAAAAGTTTGCGTAAAGTTTACTCGACTTTTGCTGTGGTGTATAATCAATCCTAAAGTATCTTAGGATACACTGTCTGTATCGTGGCAATGTAGTTATCGTCCTTGGTCTGTCAGTACCAGCCGTTGCTCACAGGTTTTCTGCAACATTCAATGCTACAGATGTTGCAGGTTTCCCCATAAACTGACAAGCCGTGATATAAGTGAAAGAATCTTGAAAGTGGGGTAATGCCAATTTTTTTTTAAATGTCCAAGGCTTGCTTTTGGTGATAAGTAAACGGTGCTGACATTACTTCAATGTTACACACATTAATAAATCATTATGGTGATACAGTGTTATCCTCAGTTGATGTGGTGCCAGTTTTATTTTATTTATATTTTATTTATATTTCATGTTAGTTTAGTTAGTGATAATAAAGAGTTGATCATGGAAACTGATGATCTAATGCTAATCATGCTGAATAAAGAAAGTGTTAGTACCAGTTGTTAGTTTAAGGACAAAATATGAAAGGCAAGTCAATATTTGATCCTATGATGATAAATTATACTAAAGATGGTTTTAAAAAGTAATAAATTGGATGAACTAATAACTCATAATTCATATAAAAAATTTTTTTTAAATAGATAACTAAAAAAACATTTCAAGAGTTTCATATTGCACACATGTTAACTCACACATCATATTTCTGTTAATAAAAATGATAATGTTTAAAATAAATGTAGTACTGATGGTGGAGACGTAATGCAACACAAAACGGCACAAACTCGAGAAACTAAAGACTCGTGGAAAATAAACTGTAGCACAAACATAATCATATTCAAAGCTGACATGCAGTAAATACTTCAAAAATTTAATAGCAATTTCATAAAATATAGAAATGATTATAAATCGCTCATAATGCCGTATGTTATGGGACACATGCATATACATTTGTGTAGGAACCTAGCAGTACCATCATGCACTAGGCATATCATTCATATGATATATCATGCAACAGACCTCGTTTCTATTAAATAACTTCTTTAAATTCCTCAATTACAACTAGGAAAAATATTTAAACAAAAATAAATTATGTTCGTAAAAAGGAAGCCAACCTTACAAAATAAATGTATGTTTTTGTTTTACAACATCCATACCTCATTGCCTACATACATATGATAAACAAAATATTTTTAATTAGTATTAATTTTCCTACCATAATTTATACACCAAGGTCCATGGCTATGCCAGTGTAAGAGCGAATCAAACGGGCATCATGCAATGCTATACATACCTTTGGATACCGAAGGCTTGGCTGAAACTAGAGTGACCTCCCCTGATTGTCCCTCTCCCGAAACAGCATCAGGAATCTCAGACTCCATGTGACGAAACTGAGGTTGTGATGGATCATAGGATGTTTGAGAGACCGATGAAGAATTGTCAGAGTGGCTTCCCCTTCTGAAATACAGATATGACACCTGTTTGACAAGACAGTTAATCACACAAATAGCAAACAATAGTCTATAGTTCTGAAATGCAGATGATTCTTGTATTAACAGGAAATGGCTACAATTCAACAATTACTTTATGCAATCAATAATGCAAAATTACACCCAGATACCAGTATAGAACTGCCAAGGTTAAATAGCCAACTGATATAGTATATATGTACATGGTGGACAGTTCCATTAGTGATTAAAGATATAATGATAGAATAGATAAGAATATACATGTTATTATATGTATATGCATGAAGCAGATAAGTACTGAAATTGACAGAATACAACAGAAAATATGATATACTGTATATATATATATAGGGTATATAGCATCACAGAATATAATTTGCAAATGATAGACATAGAATTTTGCGAATAATATGAAAAACCGAATAATATGAAAAACCAAAGTACACCCAATATAAATTTGGGTTGCAATATTTGGTAATAGAAGTGCACAATGAAAACATGATATGATAAATGTTGAATGATGAACTGTAAACGATGAATTTATTATTTTCATTCGAATCCTGTTGCCGAATTTAAGCTAAAATCCTAACAAATGACTTAATGATTTATTTTTGTTGTTGTTGCAAAATACTTCATGAACATGCTGATATCCAAATTTTGTTACCTAGACCGTGATGACATTTCTGAATTATTATCACTGACACTTTCGGCCTTAGGGGGCGCCACCTGACCCGAAACAGGGAGAGGCGAACGGGGAAGTGAAGGTGAAGGTATTGCTTCGATTGGTTGATATGCTCGACGCTTTTTAGCATCACTTTTCCTGACCGTGCTGTCACTGTAGAAAAAGGTGTCGCACATTTTTAGGGATGTAGATTTCTTTTACATATCAATTATTAACTAAGTAAAATATGATTTTGTCTCATGAATAAAATCTACATCCCTGGAAATCATAATGTAAGCATAAATTAAAATACCAAAAACACTAGAATAAGAAGAAATGAAAAATTATATCCATCTAGTTGATACAGGTACTACATGAGGGCAAACTCTAAAAGATTCCTGATAACAAAACATATGATAAAGGCACAAAGATATTCAATGCATATTTTCAAACAAACTTCATAAACACAGAATTTTACATTAATAACTAACCCAATGAGACAAACTATGCCATTAAGAATATAATGTAAAACCGATACAAAATAGCTGAAATGAGAAACTGTGACACAATGCAACTCTGAAATATTTGTAAGCACAAACGATCCATCTACAGCATGCTTCGGGGGAATTGTAGGACTTGTCTTGGACCAAAGAACAATTTCATATATAGAAGCATTCACGTTATGGCCCCATTCCATGGCACTAGGAGTGTCGTAACTCGCTATACACAAATAGGGAGCTAAGACTCAAGTAATGCTATGATCTTTCTGTGGAATGGGACCCCGATCAAAGGGAATAAATGCCAGCCAAATGGAATTGATTGAATAAAGCTTGAATTTGCCAGCGATAAATTTCCATTACTCTTTGACATTTGTGACAAGTCCATTCAGACATAGTTTACTCACAGGTATACAAATGCGGGCAGTCTAGATAAAGTACACATAAAGAGAAGATTACTGCCTGATAACCAATGATAACCAATGATAACCAATGATAACCAAAGGTACTAGTAACTAATCATGCTAACACCAGGTCACTTCAGAAGTCCATGTCTTACAATAACTGGGTTCAGTATCATCCCAATAACATGTTTTCCATTATGCATTTTGTTAAATATATAATGATGAATATGTTTTTTACATGAAATATAAATACAAATTATTATATTGTAAATATCTTAAATCTGAAAAAATATTTACATGGACTTTTGAACACATTCATGAACACTTTCAATGACATGTTTCTAGTTTGGCCCAATTGATAACAATTAGGAGACTGATAAATTTCACACATTACTACGACATGCCAATGAGAAAATTGAAATTTTCAAATGGATATAAATGTGAATACATTTCACATTAATGTTCAATAATTGAGAAGTGTATTAATGTCATTATTAAATTATTGAAATAGCAGTTCCAATGAATTGATGGTTCTATGAGATAATGAGATGATTTCATGCAAGTATTAAGAATGCATTATATTAATAGATTGCTTTTTAGTAAGGGAGACAATCACAGATTGTTTTTAGTAAGGGAGTTAATTTGATGCAAAATATAGCCACTTGAAATTTCAACCAAGTGTATGGAAGTTCTTTCTTGTAATATCACAAACAGGTCAAACAACAATCCATAATACACTACATGCACAACTGATATGATAGAAATATATTACGTACAAGTTTCAAGGTGTTCCCCATATATGTATGATGCAATTCATTCACTACATTTTCCATCTATGTTCAGGGTTTTGCTCCACATAAATAATGTAGCATCAAATCAGTCATAACTCCAAATAAATGTATAGGGATTTACCACTCATAGTGCTATGATCATTTTGCAAACAGAACCCATTATCTTTCCTAATATTGCACATGAAATGAATTTACCTGTCGTGCTTGATCCAAATTTCTAAACCACTCTCACTGCCTTCTTGCTTCACGCTATCTGTGTCGTTTGTGTCCTGGTCACTTTCAGATGACTGCAATTGGAAGCAATGAGCTTGTTTTTATTATTATCATCATCTTCATCATCATCATCATTATTATTATCATATTGTTATTATTATTATTATTATTATTATTATTATTAAGATACAGGCAGAAATAAGTCCTCAGAAACAATCATTAAAATAATTTGTCACAATTAACTTAGAATATGATTTATGTAAATTGTAATTTAATGACTGTAAAGCATCCATGTTTGTCTTTTAATTACTAAAGAAAATATATATTAATTATCTCCTCTTTTCATTGGCATACTTATCCAATCATTATCCTTCCATTATTCTCTTACAAGAGAAAAGGCATAACAAGTTAAATTGTAGATTTGTACCAGTTAACTCTCTCCATGCTGGAAGCAACCAGGGATGCCCTAAAGAGCTGTGCCTGTGCTTAATCCAGCAGGGAGAGGGTTAATTACTACCAAATAGCTTAATATATAGAATTTCACTATAATCAAATCACAATGTAACCAATAAACTAATATACCATAGATTTGAATTAGTTCACTAACCTTTGACCTCTTTGTAGGGGGTCTTCGCGACCCGATGCTGCTAGCAAGGTTGGCTTTAGCACGATAGGCAGAGGTGTCAAGAAGTGGTGTGGAGGGCACAGATTCCAGACCATCATCCTGGTTCGAATCCGACTTTGTGGGTGAAGTTGACTCGTGGAGAATATCTACATGGTGGGAAATTTGAGGTTCATTTGCCAGTATACTTTAAATATCAGGATTCATTACTGTAAACATATAGGCCTTTCATTCCTGTAATTATGTCTTAGGTCTCGTAAAGGCGCATATTGATAAAATGTGATGATTTACAGTACCTGGCGTTGTGATTGGTTCAGAGTTGGAGTGGTCAGAACCTGTAGATATTTCCAAAAGGTCATCCCGAGACTGCTTATCAAAATTAGCAAAGGTAGTATCTCCTGCATTGACACAAATAATAATATTCGGTTAACTACAAATAGAATTCCTTATAGATTTTATCCTGCTCCAACCAAGAATCCAAAATATTGAAAGAAATGTCAGTTCATGAATATATTTACCAGCAATAACATTTTCAGCAAAATGGTTTTTAAATGCTTATGTCAGTTTAAACATTTCTGGTTTAGTAATAAGCACTGCTAGACAGGACAGCTCCAACACTGAGAAGGTTATGCATATTATCAATCAGCAATACATTTCTTTTAAAAGGTCCATAGCACTCATCCAGAAGATAATTGTGTTAGGTGCATTGCTGGCACTACACATGCAACTGAATCGTTGACTTATGTTGACTCCAGACTGTTAGCATTATATAGATGGTGACCCCCAAAAAGAGGCGGCTCCGTGGCATCATGGTTAGGGCCTCGGACAGCAGTGCGGATGGTCGCGGGTTCATTCCCCGGTTGCATCATACAAAAAGACATTAAAAGATGGTACTTGTTATTCCCCTGCTTGGCGCTCAGCATTACAGGGGTAAAGCAAGGACTGGTCGGCTTGGAGTCAGTACGCTGTGTCAGAGTGGGGTATCCATATTCTATCTGCGGAATGTGATATTCCAAGCGAGCTAGCACTATAAAAACTGGTGGAAATCAAGACTAGTACAAGCAGAAGCAGTACATATGCATGCAAGCCATGATGTGAGTGAAAAAATCTTGAAAGTGGCTGTAAACCCCAAATCAACCAACCAACCTGAAAAAATCGACACCTATTCATGGATCATTTGACAACGAGTCTTCGCAGATTGTGTACTGCTGATGGTCTGGAGGTGACATACAACGAGCTGGACTACGATTCAGTTGCATGTGTAGCGGCGGCACAATAGTGGATGACAATAGTCTGTATTCAAATTTTCAGCAAATTAATACTGAAGTTAGCCTTACCCAGCCCATTATATGTAGCCTCCGCTTTGACAGCTTCCAACTTGACTATACTGGCCTCAGATCTGGAGACGTCACTGGCATGGACAACCGACTGATCTGCAGCCTTCTGGGCACTGAGTAGTTCCTTCTCCAATTGAAAGATCTGCAGAGCCAAAGACAACCATGTACAAAACACATCTTGCCTTGACTATTCATATAAATGTTTTAATTTTTTTTTTTTTTTAAATATTTTCCCTTCTCATCAGTAATACTGGCATAAATAAAAGAGACAACTGCTGTCATGGATAGAGTATGATTGACTTAATATTCCTAGCTACTAACCCGGTCCTTCAGTGACTTGACAAGGGCATCGTACTGCTGGTCTTTCTCCGTCTGCTGCTGAATCATGGACTCATGGTTCTCGATGAAGTCCTTCTCTCTGAAGAATGCAGTTTATATAATGTAAAAGCAATGCCTAATTAAAGATAATTTAAAAAAATATATTTTAAGAAAAATATTAATTAATTAATTAATTAAATTAAAAAAATATAAAGCAATAACATATTTTTTAAAATAACAATAAAATTGAATTTGTGCTTTAGGTTGCACGTCTAATGGACAAAAAGTTGTATTTTATACCTTTGTTGATAATCCTTGATCAGTTTCTTTGCCTTATGATACTTCTTCTCCAGAGCTGTGAAGTCAGATTTGATTTTCTTCTCTAGCAGGATGTATTGGCCCTGTGAGCCTTCCATAAGATCCTAGAAGCAGACGGCAGGTTAAAAACTTTTATTCACAACAGCTCAATTCATATTGTGCCTCAAAAGCATACACAGACTACTATTTACCACAGACTACTGTTTACCACAGATATTGTAATAAATTTACTTGTCTACTACCATAATATCCCTGTCAATTTGAACTCTCTTATAGTTGACACATTTTTATTAATCTCCAAAAATAATGTATTTTTGTCCCTAAAACATAGTAAAATAATTTTATTTTGATATGTAATTTTTTTCTGATCAAATGTAATTGGAGCATATGGCAGGAGCTAGTACTGTCTGCTAGTGAGCTAGTAGTCTGCTAGTGAGATTGCACTGTCTGCGAGTACTGTCCGCTAGTGAGCTAGTACTGTCTGTTAGTGAGCTAGTACTGTCTGTTAGTGAGCTAGTACTGTCTGTTAGTGAGATTGCACTGTCTGCGAGTACTGTCTGCTAGTTAGCTAGTACTGTCTATTAGTGAGCTAGTACTGTCTGCTGATATTGCACTGTCTGCGAGTACTGTCCACTAGTGAGCTAGTACTGCCTGTTAGTGAGCTAGTACTGTCTGCTAGTGAGCTAGTACTGTCTGTTAGTGAGATTGCACTGTCTACTAGCGAGCTAGTACTGTCTGCTAGTAAGCTAGTACCAAGGGCTGACCTGGTAGTGAGAGAGTTCTTTGCGTGTATTCTCATGGGACTTCTCAGCTTCCTTCAGTTTCTGTACGACGTCCTCACACTTCTTGTCCACAATCTTCTTCTGAGCCTCCGTGTTCTCCAGCAGGATTATCTGTTAAATCAGAAGTTAAATCAAAAGTTAAATCAGAAGTTTTAATAAGCAGCACCACCAGCATAAAAAAGTAACTCAAACAGAATAGAAAAAAAAAAACAACCAACAAAGACAGAGCAAGATTGTATTTCTAATTTTCATTTTTTTCAATGAAAACTATTCTTACAGGTGCACATTTTGGTAACAGGGAGTAGCATCTGCAAAATGATAAAAAAAATAAGTTTCTGTGGTCTTACTAAAGACCATCTTTAGTGGAAAATAAATAAAATACAAATGTCACATGCAACAGAATAACAGCATCTCACCTTTGCCCTGAGTTTGGCCAATTCTGCATCTGCTACAGCATTCTTATATTGTGACTGAAATGACAAACAATGATTGTTACAACTGACTGAAATGACAAACATTGAGTGTTACAACTGACTGAAATGACATACATTGAGCACCGGCTGGTACTGACAAGACCAAGGATGATAACTGCATTGCCACTCTACAGACAACGCATCCTATCAATATCGCGTCAGAAAGGTAACTTTCGCGAACATTGATGCCGGGCTCCCGGGGCGGATTTGAACCTGGAACCTTTGGATCCGAAGTACAACTGTTCTACCACTGCGCTACCACCCGCTCCGATAGGTAGATATAGAACGATTTAACATTGCCTTCTAAATATAATAATGTGCAAATACAGTGTCTCCTGAGTATATTTTCAGTTTACAAATACAATGGACATACATATATTGTCATGAACATGCAGTATTGTCGTGTCTGGTGCTGATGAAGGTCAGTATACAGGTAAGATGTGGCTATGTATAACTAGAACCCGCCATCTACTCTATGTACATGTATTGTATTATATGCGCAGATATTATTAATATCCTAACTACGGGGTATGTGTGGAATGATAATAAAAGAGCGGTGTACGATGTGACTGTACTCAAACCTGAATACTATCGCTTATTTTTTCATACTGCTCGTTTCAGAAGTGGGCACCTGTTGATGTATACCAGGATTGAAAGAATTGTTACGGAACCCATTTACGAAATAGAATACACGCTAGTAGTAGAGGCTATATTGCTAACGCATGGCTCAGAAAGTGTAAATTGATACTAAAACGCATGTTCTGTGACTTGTTGATGGCGGCCTTCCATTGCTGCCGCGTTATATCATGACCAATGATTGAACAGGGTGGTCATTAAGGGTGCATGAAAAGAGCACTAGTCTAAGATTACATACGCTTAAGCCACTTTGTTAATATGAACCAATAGCTTAGTGCAAAAATGAAAACAATTCTTTGATAGCAGAAGAAATGCAAACATCCGGACAAAAAATAGATGGTGAATTTGATATTTACGTGGCATCATGTCCATATGGCAGAGTGTAATCGACATCAGAATCGCGGGAAAGAAAAAACAAACTGGCGGAAGAAGTGGAGTCCCGACTGACGGAGAGGGTGTTATGTCAGCAAATTCCAGAAGATCCACCGAGGACAAACACAGGAGCATACCTGCACTGCCACACGGATACACAGTCTTCCCTCAGTATCAAAATCCTGTTTCTTTTTTAAGATCTCAGGAATGTAACGGTGATCAAGATACGGTATCGGAATAGCATCGTTTACGAATGTGAAGAGGCCCGGCGTGGTTGGCATTCCTGCAAGTGTTCGTGGAGGACACCTGATGTGGACATCTGGAACTGTGTGCCAAAGACTTGAGTCAGGAATCTCTTAAAACTAATACCTTTGAATGTGTACAGGTGTCTGTGTGTATATATATACGTTCAGAAGACTAGGGTGCCACAACGTTAGGAAACGATCGTTGAATTGAATTTCTCCACACATAAGCAGCTATGGCGCCGCTAATCATAGCATACAATCAGAGCAGTTGTCATATGAAAGCAAGCAAATCAATCCTTGTATATATACACACATATATCTAATTTAACTCCACCGGTTAATTAAATCAAATTCCTTAAGTCAAATCTTTTATCAATATTTTGATATTTTATTGAATCATTTGTCTGGATAAATATATACATTTATCCAAATTATGTGACGATTCTAGCGATTTGATTGGCTGATAGGTGTGCTGAAAAAAAACCTCGTACACCCCGGTTTGGCCGGAGTTAAAAGTTGTGACCTCATCATCACTGCGACGTCATGACGGCCGCACCCGACTCGCACGTTAGAAATACATTTTGCAGGAATATTCGCAAGTTCGCTTTCCTAAAAGTATGTAGATCTATTACGATTTTTGAAAAATTTGTTACCAGCGTTATTTCCGGAGCATACGAGGTTTTGCAAGCCGAAATTTCTAGTATACTCCTAGACCGAAGTGCACGATGACTTCTTACATTAAACAGAACGTTAAAAGTGAACAATGTAACTATACATGATATCGAGAATTACCACTCCCGTAGGACTGTTGTCGTTCTGTGGAACAGGACCCGAGTCTTTAAAGTTATGGCAAAACGATCATTTCAAGTTTCCCAATTTCCAATAGCGTGTACTTTATATAAACATTATTACTTCAGCATGCACGTTCATCGCGCACAGATCAAGTACTGTTTCTCGTTGTATATCTATAATATAGCATCCAGCTGACACCGGCAGAGCAGAATGTGATTATCTTGGATTCCGGTCCATGGAATGTTGAGTTCTAGTACTGCACAATTGGCACGTCATCAGAATGTGACATTTCTAGGCGGACAGCGCCTGTAATCATCAAGTCGTTAAGTAGAGCTTACAAAGTCACGCACCGTTGTTCATTCCACGAATTCGTGCTGTTTTTATCCGACCAAATCTCTTTTAACATTGTCTGGTACCGAATTAACACGAATTCCTAGAATTAACCCGTATGTATTTAAAATGCAAGTGGAGGTTAACCGCATCACATATGCGTTTAGGCCTCACACATACACGAGGAGGACGACCGTATCATTAAAGGATAAATAACATTGTCTGCGGAGTCGGCTTGTCCTGCATACAGCTATTGTAACAATAATATTATCTGATTCTACGGATTAGGTAAAGTTAAACCTACCTGTATCCTGGTAGAGAGACATTTGGCAATTTAGCAGCATTTTAGCGTGTTTATATATCTTTGCATTAGACTTTATATATACATATACTACCTACAGACAAAATGTAATGTTCTGTCAAATATATCACTTGACGAGTGTTTGCAGATATCACTAGCCAAGGTTAACGTTGTGCCGTTTACCGGAAGCTAATCCATGACCCTTACATCCTGATATTGCTTCTACCCTTAGGGATGTGTACGATAGACATTAATATATGTACTTGCATGACATATGTACTTTCAATGGTAGGTATTTATATCAAGTCTTGAAACAAGTACATCTGTATTGGATTGTAACCAGTGCACCGATGTGTGTGCTGAATGATGTACGAGCATATTTAAGAATCTTCGAATTTGGCAACAGTAGTCCCCCCCACAGTGTTTATTACTGCGAATTCTAAATGATTTAACCTCTGTTTGGGGAATTCCTGACATATTCAGCATGGCTTCCGTTGTTGGTAGTTGTGGGAACAGTTAGATGTATAAATACACCGGTGTATAATGTGAACAGTTAGATGTATAAATACACCGGTGTATACTGTGAACAGGTCAATGTATACATATACCAGTGTATACTCGGGTATCGTGCGGCGGCTGAATCAGTACTCACCGGCGAAAAGACGTATCTGGAAACCAAACACATATCCAGCAGCGCCCCTTCTGATACAATTAGTCCGGGACGCTGAGACTCGATGAGATCCATCAAGTGAATTAGCAGGCACCTCTTACAATCAGATACATTTGGCAGGTTGGCCCATGTTAGGTTAAGACCTAATGTTAGGAATCGTTTTGAGGTGGTCCATTGAGCGCCACCATCCGCTGTCTGCTCTCTTACTAATACCTATATTAAAAGTGCCTTATGGTAGGGATGACCTTTCACAA
>JAUTBT010015095.1:0-22691 GCA_032361225.1 Lepetodrilus schrolli
TATATCTTGTTTGCTTTATGTTTTCGTGAAACAGACCACATCCCCAATAACTTCTGGTTTTGTACCACCCACAACTTGTGCAATGGCGCCATATAAGTGTTTTTAACATTTTCACTATTTAGATGTCATTGTACATTGCTGTTTTGGGTTCTACGTCACGATATCAATACCACATTACCCATATGCCTCTGCGGACCTGGAATATTTGTATTTGAAATCGGTGTCAATCTAATTGTTATATCTACACCATACACTTTGCAATTTTAACTTTTATGAAAGTATACTAAACTGGCCAATCTAGATTGGAATCAAGTGTTAATAATACAATTAATTCTCGGTGGTTTCTGTATATGGCAAAATAGAGCAGTGACGATAAACATGCAATGCTTGCTTTGCTGGTGCCTATGGGAAGTAAGACGTATACTAGTCGATCGCATTTAATTGGTGTCGCATTTATGTCTAAAATCTAGAGGTCGCACTAAATTAGTTGCGCATTAATTTATTTACAGTATATAATGTAACATTGAGAGACATTTAACAATCCTATTGGACTCTCTTGCCTTACGGTCATAGCCTATTTCTTGCCATATGTATTCTTGAAAGTTGCATTATCATAAACAAGTTGATTATAGTGTTGGTGCTCTACGATAAGAACAGTTATAGTGTGACAGCGGTAATGAACAGATATGCAAATCATACAATATATGCTATGATTATAATGAGGAAAACGGTATCTGATAAAACATAGTCCATGTCGTAGATGGTATTTGGTTTGTTATGTTACAATGTGGTATTATGTTCCATAACTTTTATTGAGTAGTATATAGTATGAATATTGTTATTCAGTCGAATCGTAGTCTATTTGACTTGTGGATCCGAATAACATCTACAGTTGAATTAGTTTGATCATTTTGATCAGTATAACATAGTTTGTAATTATCTAACTTGGCGGAAGAAGTATATTCATATGTGCAGGTATACAGTCTTGAATAGTCCCCCCAAAACACTTCAATCTAATTTTCCTAAAGGTCTCTTAACCATTTTCCAAGATGGCCGCCACGGATGTCGTTGAAGGAATTCACGATGGCTCCATATCTGAAAGTTCTTTTATTGTCCCGTGTAGGGGAAATTGCATACAAATCAGTGGCGGATACAGGAATTTGAAAAAGTAAGGATGCAGAATTTATTATCAAGAACGTTGTGAATGACTTAAGTAGTAGACGAACGTAGTATTATTGTATTTAATGTCAGGCAAGAAAGAGGAGGGCGCACCCCCTTCACCACATACCCTCTCTCTCTCTCTCTCTCTCTCTCTCTCTCTCTCTCTCTCAACAACAACAAAAAACCACCACATGACATCAATTCTATTTCTCATTGGATCAACATAAATTAAATCAATATACATGTATTGTTAATCACATTTATTTCCAATGAAATGTGTAGATTATTACCTACATCGGAATTATTACCTACATCGCAACATTACACAATATTTAACGAATACAAAGGGAAAGGTAGGCTGTATTTGTTTTGGCCACAAGTGTTGACTCGAGTGCAGGAAATTCCAATGAAACGCCCAAAACACAATACAAACGTTATACCCCGAGTCACAACACTCAACAGGAGATAGGAACATGCCCACCGATTCAGCGGGGTAGTTGTGATATGACGTCGGTGAACAGCACGTTATGCACTCGGCTCGTTTCCGGACCTACCTAAAGTCCTTCAGATTGTTCAGTCACGCCGTCAACGCTAGTTATGTTCTTGCTGTTTTAAGCACTCGCACTCGACACGAGTGCGCCAAACAAATGAAGCCGAAGAGGACTGCGAGACTTACCAAAGTTACCACTAAAAGTGTTGCGAAACTGAAAACTCGTCAGCAAATCTGCTCATTGTAAACCATAAATGCATTTGTTAATATTGAATTTAGACATATGAAAGATGATGGACATGAATGTAATATATAAAGAAATGTCGATTACCCAATGCGAGTTTCCAAATAAAACATATTAACAACATACTCTAGTCGGCATGACCAAGGAATAACTAAATAATGTAAATTTCAAATGCTTGTTTGTGTGTATGTGTGTGGATGTGTGTATGTCTATGTGTGTGTGTGTGTGTGTGTGTGTGTGTGTGTGTGGGTGAGAGAGAGAGCATGTGAAAAAGAAATGTTGCGCATGCGTGCATATGTGTATGTGAGCGTACATGTGTGCGTGCGTGTGCATTTTAAATATGCAAAACCCCACTTTCTAAAGGGCAAGTTTGTCTTCATTTAGTATCCTGACGATATAAAGGCTAACAGAGGTACTGCATTGCGATTGTCTCATGTCGAACCAAAATGTTGTATCCGTCTGTCTGAAACGATATATACATGTATAGTCACAATGTTAGGGCCAGTCACTCGGTGATGAGTCGTTTATCCTCAGAGCTCAGAGAATACTCCGGAGAAAGCGTGGCATTGCCCACCTCCTCTTGCAGGTGTTCCATCTGCCGCCTAAGATCCTGCAGGTGCCTGTGAATTTCTTGCATCTGTTTGCGGGCGTTTTGGAAAGTGGCCGAGGCTGCATCTGCTGAGAGTTCGATCTGCTTGAAGCTCTCGTCAGCAGTGGAATAGTCCTCCCAAAAGTCATCACTATCAGTGGCGTTGTGCTGCGTGTTGTAGAATGTGCAGCTTACCACAACTTCGTTGCCAGCAGGCTCGCTGTAGCTGCGACTGAACAACACTTCGCTGACTCCGTCGTCTTCGTCATCCGCGTACATGCTGTCAGTGCTGATGTCGTCTCTCTGTTCGGACACGTCGAGGTCGGATTCTGTTCGGTCAGTTACAGCAGGAGACATTCTCGATCTCCGCCAGGCAGGCGGGGACCGGAGACCGTCCGAGGTCACGAAAGACGGTATAATCTCCTCAGTGGGAGTCCTGTCTTTCGAGTCATCAAGAATGTGCTTCACAGACAAAAGTTCATTGAACGTATCTTCAATTGGCGGGATAGAGGACGACAGTTTTAAGCTGAACCCAGTGGGATGATCCGAACAGCTGTTCTCATCGCTGTCATCAGTTTCGTAGTCACTACCAGATTCGGTGTGGGTTTCTGATGTGCGATTTCCCGTATCACTTGTATTAGTAATATGATCACCGCCAACGTTTAGAGTCTCGTCAAATCCATATAGGTCAATCACTTCCTTGATTTGTTGTGATTCTCTCTTTGGAGGAATAATATCAAGCTTAGATTCTTCGTCAAAGGTCCCCGCTTCAGTTATATTGTCATCACTCTTCGTGGCATCATTCGTTGTTTCTACCTGTTTGAGTTCCGCTGGTATTTCCGGCCTCTTCACTACGTTTCCGTGCGAGTCGTTGTTGGTATCATCATCGTCTTTGTGTTTCTTATGATTCTTCTTACGTTTCTTACGTTTCAATGTCCCCTCGTCAACCTCATAATCTTCCTTACAGCCAACAACAGATAGATGAGAAACATCATCGAATTCTTTAACTGGTCTGTGTATAACACTTCGTTCAATAGTCAAACAATATTCTGGCAATATGTTTTCCTCCATAACATCGATAATCATGTTTCGCTCTCTGTCTGCACCTAGATTGCTCTTTTCATGTGTATTGCCTCTGGGTAATAGGTTAACATCGTCAGTAATCGAAGGCGTAGATTCCAGTTCTAATGGCATTGCCTGTATATAATCAAACTCTCTGAAGTCTTTTAGTCTATCTTCTTCGTCCTGACTTTGGCTTTCTACGAGGCTTGACAAACGTTTGAAGACTGTCTCGCCGAAGAGTTGAACTTCTTTCATTTGGCAGTTGTTTTCCATAAACTCCAATGAGTCCTCATCCTCCGCGTCATTCTCCAGGAGACAATCCATAGCGGTTGGACTTGGAGGCGGGACGTGTTTAGGCGATGACGGTTCTGGCGGAGACAGGCATACGCTAGCAGACGTGGTCCTTCCTGGGTCTCCAGTCACCGAGTTGTCGATAGTTTCACTGATTACTGTCATATTGTTTTCGTCTAGTTTTGTAGTTTCTTCTTTGGATAACGTATTCGTGTTCATCTTAGTATCGGCATTAGTAACAGCTTCTCTTGTGGGTTCATCTGCTTCATACTTTGGGAGTATAATTTCCCCTATAGTATTCAAGCATGTCGGAGTATCTGTAGAACATCTTGAAAGATCACTTTCAATATCACTATTCACAACGTTGTCTTTCACTTCCATTGATTGGCATGCTTGCTCTGCTATTGAAATGGTTTCAACGGTAGGATCCGCAACAACTTCGGTCGAAATATTGCGATTAACCTCCGTATCCTGAACAGGCATCTCGCTTACTGCAGACTCAGCGCCATCAGCAAACAGTATATCCTCGGAAGGTGTATGTCCCTGTTCATTATTTGTCATGGAACTATCTTTGTCCTTGTTCTTTTTCTTCTTTGACTTACTTTTGGATTTTGATTTAGCAGACTTATTCTTAGGTTGTGATTGTTTGGCACTCACATTATCAGCTTCAGGTACCATGTTTGCATGAGTATCAGCATGTGTCTCTTTTGTCGTTTCATCAGTGGTGGTAGAAGGTTTTCCAAGGTGTTGTTCGTGTGATGCACGTTGGTCTAAAACAGAAATCTCTGGTACAGAATCAAGTCCAACTTCAGCAAGAGTAGAAGTCGATGAATCTGATTTTGGAGGAGTATCACGCATGTCAGCAGCTTTCAGCTTAGGAATCTCACGTTTGACCACTGGTGGTGTTCTGATGTCAAGGGGACGACGCGCAATATTCGGCGATAAAGATGTTTCCTTAGATCTGGACTTCTCAGCTTTAGCACGCTTTCTAGACTCGAGTGAACCGTATTCAGTGAACTCCTTTTCGGAGCAGATGTCCGCCAGGTTGTATGAAAGATCAATGCAGCTGATGAACATTTCATCCATCTGTTCCTCGTCTATGGGCGTTTCATCGTCCAGTAACCATGCAGACACGGGGGATTCCTGCGATGCTCTAAGACAAATCTTGTTATCGACATAAAGTCTCAGATTATCGGGAGTAGCAGATGACGACTGTCCACCTTTCACATCCTGCATTGGAAGATTGAAAATGTCACTGTCGATAACAGCCTGGCCAAGCACTCGTTTTTTCTTAACATTTCTTCTCCCCTTCCTCTCGGAGGTTGATGCAGCCGATGATCCTGTTGCTGCTGTTGATGTTGCTGTTGCTGCTGCTGCTGCTGTCGCTCCTTCTACAACAGGAGGCGGATCTGACAGGTTGTCAATTATATTCTTCTCGATGGATCGACCCAATTCCTCCAGTCTTTCTGTCGATGTTTGTTGCTGGGTCTGCTGTTTTGGCATGACATATCTGCGAATTTGTGGGGTTGACAGAGGTGTGCTGTAGCCGAGCGTGCTCACGTCCGATTCTTCATCATAGGACCACGTACACTGAGAGCCAGTAGGGGAAGCAAGAGATGGTCCTGCAGAATTAACACCAAGGTCAGCGAGAACATCAGGTCTCTTTGGTCTTTCCTTGAAGTCCGAGACAGGAGATGCACATGCACCTTCAAGCTGTCCTTGAACATCAGCTTCTACATTTTTTGAATTTCTTTTTGATCTTCTTTTAGACTTTTTGCCCCTTTTCTTAGGTTTATCTTCGGGTTTCTTTTCCGGTTTGTTATCTTTCTTCTTTTCTCCGCCAAAGCGGTTACCCATTTTGTCGTTCTCTGTCGGATTGCAGCAGTTTGGAGAAGCAAGATTGGCAGGATTGTCTTCTGGGGATAGGGATTGTGAGTGGCGGGAGTCAAGCGCAGAAATGACAGTATGCACACTGTCGTCACTTGAATCCGTCATAGGCTCGTCGGGAACAGTCCTCGATCGGGAGGATGGGGGTCAAGCATGTCCGCCATGACTTGGTCCAGGGAAAACAGGGCCAAATTCAGTCCTGAAATAAAAAATAAAGGAATGCATTAATGATATAATGAAGGCGATTACATACAAACTCAAATTAACAATGAATAGTGATGTAAATCAATTAGACTGAACAAATATATAATCTCAAAATATACTATGGAAAGATTATTATTATCACACAATATTACTCATAAAGCAGCTCTCACGTACGATATAAAGACACAGTGTCTCTAATAGAGACACTAGAGAAACATAATTGCTGTCCATAAAATTTAATTCATTGAAGGGCTGTAAATTACCCATTTGAACGTTTATTACTATAATAATTATATACTATATATACATTTTAGTTATATACTATATAATTATAACTAAATGTTGTAAGAGTTATCTTGCAGAAGTTAAATTTATAGGGCGCCTACGTGTGGTGTGCCAAGCCACCACTGAAACCATAACTCCATCCATCTTTTGCCTCAGTACAAGCATCAACTAAAGATGGACAAGTCCATAACAAAGACAGTGAAAACATGGAGGCCAGCCTCAAGTTCACAGCTGAAAGGTTGCTTCGAGTGCATTGATTGGGACACCTTTGGAAACGCATCAGATGCTATTAACGAGCTGACTGACACTGTAGCAGACTATATACATTTCTGTGTGGACAATACAATTCCAGTCAAATCCATCAGAATATACTTTAAGAACAAGCCGTGGACCACAAAGCAATTCAAGTTGTCTCAAGGCGTCACGAGTAACTCTAGTTAAACTAGTTGCAGGGTGATATACTAGTGTGTATGTATATATATATAAAATTTGAATCAACAGCGGTATTTTTTGGCAGATGTATAACTTAAAGTATCGTATTTCTTGGAATAAGGTAATTTTGAATGCATAACGTTTAGAACTGTCATATTTGAGGGTTACTTGCCACTATTCGGACAGGGACATTTGATTAAAGTGAAAAGAAAGCCTGCTATGTTTTGTTGAAAAGTAGAGTGTACTTCAAGCAAAACCATAATGCAGAAAATGTTTGCGATTTTTTTTTAGAAAAAGTAAAGGACACTGTAAGGTAGGTATCTTGTTTGGAAAACGTTTATTAGTGTTGTATTATGTCAACAGTTCAACAATTTAATCATAATTGCATACACTGCACTCAGTAATGGATATTACCACATCAGCTCCAAAACAGTTCTTGACATCATTGACACATGGATCTTTTTCAAGAAAGCCATTGGGAAATTGTTAAAAGTAATATACTTTATGAAAATATCCTCAAAACAGTATTATTTAAAGTGCCTTTAAATAATGTAAAAAGGGATGGCATATTCAGTGTTGCTACAAATTTCACCTTCAGTATACTATTTATGCACATGTTTCAATGGGTTTGGTAGATCATGTCGAACTGGTTGTGTCTTGTATGTAGCAGGATGTAATATACAAGTCGGTAGAGCGTTAAATAATAATCCAACAACTCGGGTTCGAATTCCAGGAACAGTATAACTCTGTAACATAAATAATGTTTGACATGCTACGCAATACATCTAAATGTAATAATTGTCTTCAGAACTTTGTTTCTGTTTGAATGTTTGCTTCATCTTTGAGCCGACATTGGCGATAGTTTCGGTGAATATTTGATACCGTCAAATGTGACACTGTGGACGGGGCATGTGACACTGTGGACGAGGCATGTGACACTGTGGTCAGGGCATGTGACACTGTGGACGGGGCATGTGACACTGTGGACGAGGCATGTGACACTGTGGACGAGGCACGTGACACTGTGGACGCGGCACGTGACACTGTGGACGAGGCATGATACCTTCGTATCTTCGATGCCCCATACTCCTACCGACGTACATTAGTATGGCTGTTTACCACAAGACAAACGGTCATGGCCATATACGCACTACTTATAATCTTATGCAATGATGAGCACTTAGTGTCGATCTATTAAATAATAACAAAACACATACACTAATGTCCATTACCGACAACATACTGGTGAGGAAATCAACGTCTAAATATGGAGATACCGGGTAATGTTACCTGAAAGCATGAACCATATTCTTCTTCTATTCTTATATGACCTCTATTATTTATTTTATCTTATTGCTAACAATACAAACAATAATTTATTTTCTAATAATTACTATGTTACTAGAAATCCTGAGAATGTCGTTAATCTAGTAGATTATATATAACTATTGTCTTTTTTTAAATTGTGAACTAAAATGGTTTGCATATCAGTCTGACAGATTGCTATTACATGAAAGGGTCCCTTTCATTAATAGGTGGAACCATCTGATTCTCTCAAAGAAACGTAGATTTGTTAAGTGGGATTCGCCTGAGAAGGAATATTTTGGTGAGAGCAATGTCCGTGGTGCAGACCATGCGTCTAGTACATAGTGAAAAGTTCTGTCAGAGGTCAATTTTAATACGCGTATAGGCCTACTACACACGTGACACAGCTGACTGGCGTTTGAAGTGAAAAATACCAGTACATATGTTGTTCATATATTCCATAATAGCAATAGTCTGTGTCACACCATGTTCTCACCCAAATACTCCTATTCAAAATATCGCCCTAGATGAGAAAAGCAAGTCTAGATTTACTGTTAAAGAATGTCAGAGGCTCCTTTCATATAAATATAATACCAATCAATATATTTAAACTATGTATTTTCACCCTCTGAGACTATGGATAGTCTATAGTAGCAACCCATCAGTCTCACTGTATTAAGTACTAGTAACCGTTTTCACTTAGCCTACTATTAAAATATGAAATACAATGAATATGGGTTTGTGTGATGGGATGCCCGAGCCTTATGACGTGATGTACATGCATCTTTTAAATACATTTTACGATGGCTATGTATATAACTCATCGACGAAAGGAAATTATATATCAGGCTCAGTAAGAAGTTATTGCCCGAGATGAACTGGTACATATGCTTATTCTGTTGTAATCGAAACCGTAGTTCCAAATATATACTTCATTATCATGCCAATGAAGGCGATAAATTATCTCTTATTCATTGAAAATAATTGCTTTACCCATTATTACGTCACGAATATATAATCACAGGCTGAAAAAAACGTGTGGCTTAGTTCGTTAATGCCTCTGTTGACCCAGCAGAGAATGGGTACCCAGAAGGATGAGACGGACATGTGAATGATAACCTTGTAGCGCCTTGAACGGCAGGTTGGGTTGTATATTCCCCAGGAAATTGAGAAGGCAATTGAGTGTACACAGATCCATTGACCGGGAAATAATGTAGCGCTATGAGCATTCTTTCGAGCGTGTATTTGGCGTAATATAAATGTTCACATTATTATTAGTAGTATTATTAATATTATTATAATTCAGTGGATTGTGAGAGCTCATACGTCGGAATTAAATACGAGATGAAGTTCAATAAAACATTGTCTGTACCAAATTCAGTATGCATCTATATATTTGACAGCTCAGCAGCTTTCTCGGTGTTTTGCACAGATCTAGATCTATATTGTATTATTCAACCTGCCATGGCCGAGATAGCACTGTAGAAAAACATAGAGCATGCACGCCTTATTTCTATATACTCACATGTACATATTGTAGCGTGGAAATACCAACTAAACTGAGGAGACATCCGAACGACCTGCGCAAATAGCGCCATCTTCTCTCTAAAACCGAAGATAACACCAAGGTCGATGTCGCAGCTAATGGCAGACAAAACGTTTCCTTTGGACACGTGACAATAATTTGGAGTCTACGCTTGCTATGTATTTTCTTATAGCAATCAGATGGTACCCACCAGTACAGAGTACTTGCACCCTTGTGGAACAACCATGTAATTGGCACTCAGTAGTAATCACAGAACTGCCAGTCTAACGTGTTTACGTTTCTACTATCCGACTTTTACATCTGTAAGGGTCTGTGTAGCGTTTGCATGGCAAGGTGTAAGCACTGTAACGGTTGCTCGCTCGGGAATGTCGGAAACTGTTTACAAAATGCAGTGTATACCATTACGGTTAGCTATTCTGTGTTTACTGGTACCACTACGAACAGATATAATATATTTCTTGTTTACTTGTACCTCCAGGAATAAATGTTAGATAGTCTGTGTTTACTGGTACCTCTACGAACAGATATAATATATTTCTTGTTTACTTGTACCGCCAGGAATATATGTTAGATAGCCTGTGTTTACGGGTACTTCTACGAACATATTTCAGCTATTCTGTGTTTACTGGTACCTCTACGAACATATATAATATATTTCTTGTTTGCTTGTACCTCCAGGAATAAATGTTAGATAGTCTGTGTTTACGGGTACCTCTACGAACATATTTCAGCTATTCTGTGTTTATTGGTACCTCTACGAACATATATCAAATATTCATTGTTTACTTGTACCTCCAGGAATAAATGTCAGATAGTCTGTGTTTACGGGTACCTCTACGAACATATTTCAGCCAGTCTGTGTTTATTGGTACCTCTACGAACAGATATCATATATTCTGTGTTTACTTGTACCTCCATGAACAGATGTCAGATAGTTTGTGTTTACTGGTACTTCTACGAATAGATGTCAGAGATATTTACTAATACTTCCAGGAACACATGTTAGATATTCTGTGTTTAGTACCTCTCCGAACAGGTATCAGATATGCTCTGCTTACTAGTACATGTACCCCTGCGAACAGTGTCGTATATTCAAAAGTATTACCTAACAACGCAAAATAATTAGTCATCACATATTAGTAGAGTGTGAGATATTACCATTAAGTATAATATAGAACGTGTGCGCCGAGTACAACACCCACATACACATATGTTCGAATGCAATTACTAATATTCATAGGAAGGCAATAGAAACCCTCAAACATCAATAATACTACAGAAACTTTGCATAATATATCAACTGATAGACGCAATGGCAGACCCTGCTACTTGAAACCATCATGGAGGAGTCACGACGTGGACGAGAGAATCCATGTGGCCGACAAGACAAAGATAGGAGTGTATTATACATGAGTGTATGTTCTGAATGTATACATAACGATAGGAGCGTATTATACATGAGTGTATGTTCTGAATGTATACATAAAGATAGGAGCGTATTATAAATGAGTGTATGTTCTGAATGTATACATAAAGATAGGAGCGTATTATACATGAGTGTATGTTCTGAATGTATACATAAAGATAGGAGCGTATTATACATGAGTGTATGTTCTGAATCTATACATAAAGATAGAAGAGTATTATACATGAGTGTATGTTCTGAATGTATACATAAAGATAGGAGTGTATTATACATGAGAGTATGTTCTGAATGTATACATAAAGGTCATGTTATGAGGGAGCTGAAATAAGGCCACTAAAGCAAATGTGTACATGATATAGTATTTTTCAACGTAGATGGGAGCATGTTCTTCAATGCAAATGTAATAGTGCATAATAATGCATTGATTTTCATTGCAATGTACTATTCCTGCTTATTTAATATAGTATAGTGTATTTCATATAAAATGATCAAATGAATAAGATAATAGGTACACAAAAGAAATCCAACTTGTGTGTTTTCCAAGACAGATGTTTCTATGATAATTATTTAGCCAGGTGTGATATAAGATGCTCTACTGGTCTCTATCAGCGGGGCTGCCCTTTTGACTGTTGGTTAAGCGTTGGACTCGTTATCCAGCAACTCGGGTTCGAATCACGGTCTTGTTTCAATTATATATAATAACAGACATTCATGATGTGTGTAAAATCGACGTTGTGAGTTCCCTCATCATAAGCATTGCGTAAATTGTCGGATTGCTATACTAGATCAACAACTTATTGCATGCTTACACACACTGCATTAGTCTGTTCTCACCCAAATAGTCATATTCAAAATATCAGCCTAGAGCAGATAAGCAAGTCTAGATTGGTAAAGAATGTCAGCGGCTCCTTTCATATAAATATTATACCAATCAATACAATTTATATTTAAACTATTTACTTTCACCTTCGGAGATTATGGATAGTCTAACATTGCATTCTTGCACATTACATCCAATATGGCCGCCACCAGCTGATAAGGCAGCATAATTGCACACCCAGGTTACGAACGATAACCGCATAACTGCCTTACTTCAATATTTGCATGGAAACAGGATTAGTTGTTCAGTATACGGTATAGTCATTTCTAAGGACAGGACCGTACATTTCAAATGCCGGGAAACATTTAGGAATACATATAACAACCAAGTAAATGCACATTACAAAGCATACATCCAAGTTCAATTACAAGCAAAACGTTATAATTCCGATGGTAAATTCTGTCAGTATATCCATATTTCCTATACCAACCATCGGCTATTTCTATTCCTGCAGATTGCTGTACACTCGCCAAACGAACGGGAGTGCCACAAACAAAACAAGCCAACTCAGCCGCCATAACTTACCTTTTTAGATGCGCTTACGTATACTCGAGTACTTCCACAAACTCTGACCCACCGTGACATGGAATGTAACCATTGATAGTTCCATGAGATTGTAACATCCAACACTCAGAAAAGTCACCAACGTTGAAAGGTGACCTTAGCAAAAGTCTAATGCACATAAAAAATGATGCCTTACCAATGAACGAAAGTTTCCCCTGCTAGGAATCTGGCCCTGTTCTGGCTAGTCATCCTAACCGTGATACAGGCACGCATCTTGCTATTTTTAGCGCCCGAGTTTTGGCAGCAGAGGTACCGTAACCTATGACCTTTGTCTCGCGAGCGAGGCTCGTGTCGTTCATTTACAACCCGATGCGTTCCACGTGGTGTAAGGCAATGAATAAATACATTAGCGCTTCAAGTATCTTCATAGGAATCACAATGGGTTAACTTTCAGTGTGATCAGGGAATACGATTGTTTGTCAGTGCCAATTAACTGTGCGAGTCTTAATTAAAACAACCGGTCTTCCGTATTCCTCAATGGCATTTAGTGGCATGACAGTAGACTATCCACAGACTAGCATGGCAGTTATAACACCGCTTCCTTTGTCTGAGGCCCAGTGGTTCGTCTGTGTTGGCGTTAACGGAAGATGTGTATGTGCTTGTTAGTAGGGAATATGACCAGACCTCATTACTGTTCCATATGGATGCCATATGTCTAACGGATTAATGCTTGTGAATTTGTCTTGCAACATAGTTATTAGTTAATAAACTGACCAGTTTGAATCATTACAACATATACATCAGTTGTGCACAATTCAGACCACTGTTTATATGATTAGGCAGTCCTGTGGTGTGTATGTGTGTGTGTGTGTGTGTGTGCGCGCGCGTGTGTGTGTGTGGGTGTGTACACGCGCGCGAAGATATAATATATGTTATAAACAAGATATATGTTTGGGAAAATGGACAACGACAGCTTAGAGCTACGTACTTGAGGCCCGGGGAGATCTGTTTAGCAGCACGAGCCATTATAGATTAATAAAGCCTACATCCGGTTGTGTGGAAACCAGCTGAACACGTGCATTCACTAAAATGGAAATATGTGATATTGAAGTATATTCGCCCAATACATATACTCATATTCCAAATTGACTAACACTTATAACTGATATGGAATCCTACTATTCACAGTCTCAGAGGGTTAAAGTAAATCATTACTTATAACATATGGATTGGTATTATATGTATATGAAAGGAACCACTGTTGTTCTAAACTCTGGACCTGCATATCTGTTCATGGTAGACATTTTTAATAGGAATATTTGGGTGAGAACAAGGTGTGAAAGACTAAGGTTTTCCTGAAAATGAAAATCCGAATTATCAACTTCGTCAAAGTTAATGTTATTAGACGCCGCACATAGAGCCGCTTCTAACTTGTCTAGGGTGTGTGTATTTGTGTATATAATACACTACACTAAATACATGTGTATGGTATATCCCATAATAATTTGATTGTTACCTATCTATCGCCTTCCTATCAATTGGTGTATCTTTTTTCGATGATAATAATAATTATAATGATGTAAGTGATGATGATAAAATGGTTGATCATCATGATAATATTTTTGTTGACGATGACGACAACGACGACTAAGGTTATTGTGATGGCGGTGATGATAAATTAGTGATGAGTATGATGATGATAATGATGATGATAATGATGATGGTAATGGAAACGATAACGTTGATGATAATGATGACAACGATGTGGTCGACGACGATGACATCATAAGTCCCACCTTCCACGTGACTATTCTAAGAGTTTACTCCACTACCCACATGGCCCACGCATCATGACCACACCGCCAAACCACGTGGCCAGGCGGTGTTACTCCGCGTAATTACTCACGAGGTACTGAGATGATGGGCAATCATAATGTTACATCATAAACCCTGCTGTTCCCTGATATGCTGTCGGAGAGGTACACGTGGCAGGTACAGGTACACGACAGGTACACATAGCAGTATGGCCTGGTGGTATTATATTACTGATGGACTATCTACATGTCGGTATGTAGGACGGTCCACCGGATGATGACACCAAGGCAAGCATACGTGGATCATCAGAATCTCGAAACAACAGTAGTTCTAAGGAGTAGACGGAACGAGTAGACTACCGTACATATACATATGACAACCGTAAACGCTCTAGGCAGCATTATTACAATTCAGGGCAATGTTGTGTTGATTTCAAATCGGTGAATCATTACAATTCGGGTGCAAATGTCCAGGTATTCCAATTCAGGGTACCCACTACCGACAGCTCGTACTATTCAGACTATTCATAGTCACTCTCAAGCGGACCACCCTGTGGGCAGAGCATGAATTCAGGGAAGCTTTTAGTAAAATTCACAATGATTAGGTCAAACATTACAATTTATAGTGTTACATACTGTCAAGATTGGCTTGTATATGTTTTACGTAGGTTTCAGACTAGACGTTTCTTCTCCATAATGCTTCAGTTATCCGCTATATGGAGAGGTCGATATATAGCTAAATGTATATAATGCGACAGACATCTAGATTTCTTGACTCTGATGTGTTAGGAACATACTGTGAAAGGTTCATTTCTCCAGATTGAGAGAGAGAGAGAGAGAGGGGGGGGGAGAGAGAATATATTGTTTATTTAAGTCTCACCCAATGCATACACGAATTGTTCATTTTTTTCAATTAATAAATTACACGAGAGCCGAGTTTGCTTTATGTTTTCGTGAAAACGGACCAAAACCCCAGTAGATTCTGGTTGTGTATCATCATCAACATGTGCATTGACGATTTAACAGTATTTTCTACAATATCCACTATATAAAAGTTATTGTTGCTGTTTGGGTTTCTACGTACGAAATCATTAGCATATTACCCACATGCCTCTGTGAACTT
This sequence comes from Lepetodrilus schrolli, assembly GCA_032361225.1. NCBI lineage: Eukaryota > Metazoa > Mollusca > Gastropoda > Lepetellida > Lepetodrilidae > Lepetodrilus > Lepetodrilus schrolli. Next base: position 15,244 of record JAUTBT010015095.1, read on the forward strand.
GGGAGATTAAAAACATAAAGCAAACTCGACTCTGCCACCTGTGTCATAAATTAATACGACTACTCTGAATGTTATGAGAGAATTGTCCAAGTAGGTACATTGTCCATAAACTACATGCATATATATTAAGTATTGTTATTTATATTAAAATATTGAAGTAACTGCATGTAAAACTGCTAAATAATATAGCCTCTACTTGCACATTCAAATCATAAGAAATAAGCGTGTGATTTGAGTACATTATTGTATACGTGTGATATGCCTATACACTAAAGTGATCAGATGTTACAAAATAACATATGATGAAGTGTTACTGTCTTTCCCAGAACTAGCATAGTTTACACCATATCCGAACATTTAAGACAGATCAACGGCATAAGATACAGTAGAGATTTGATGAGGCAAATAACGAAATGCAGATGTAAAGTTTGATTAATATTTTAATGGAAAAAGTAACGATTTAAAGGGATATTCTTGTATTAATAAAATAAATACATGCATGTTTTACACTGTTGGTTTTAATCTGTTAAACAATATAACAGGAGTGAATATTGAAATTTTAAATATATACTAGGTGGGGTTTAGGCCTCAATATAGCGCCTAATGTGGGAGCCATGGCGACCTAATTTTGCATTTGGCGACAAGTATTTCACTTATTTTAAGTGTTTCTGTTTTTTCAGGAGCCAATTGGCTCCTTGGAGAATTTTCGAACTTTGAGGCCCGAGTTATCAACAATTTTAGAAGCAACGAATTATCCTCCATTGTTACAAACACCTGATACATTATAAATATTGTCTCCTGTAATTTTCGATAATTCTATATAATAGTATATAATACTAACAAATATTATATTTATGTTTCTTTGGACAGGGAGCCATTGGTGCCCAGATGAACATCTTCGTTCTGCTTCTAGTACACAGACCGAAATCGTGATGAATACCAATTATACCAGAGTATTTACGGTACGTCTAGAACATACATCAAATATCTCCAGCGAGTTTATCGCGGAATGTTTGGATGCATCACCCGGGATAGTGTTACAGGAACCGTTCCCACCGTCTCCAGACTCCTACATATAGCGCCAGCACTCGCGAAGTGCAGTTGAAGAGGAAGCTGAAACTCGCACTCAAACAACAAGGTAAGAACATTGACTTGATAGTTGTGTGTGCCTCGTGAACAAACAGTTCTTCGGAGAGGATTCTACGAGGAAAGGTTGTAATATTAAGCTGCTGTGAAGAGACCGCCTCTACTGAATGCCAGAAACTCTATTCTCTGACATTTTCACAGCCTCTGTACACGTGCAGGCCATGTTGCGAGCTGGTTTATGTATAATGTGTACAGTTTGCGTATAACTTGACGTGCAAGTAGGTTGCGTAAATTTAAATTAATGGGAGAAAGCATGTCGATTGACCAAATAAAAAGGTGGATGTAGTATTATACAGAGGTATCACGATGAAGACAATGCGGGTAGGTTATCTAGTGAACATGTATTTTCAACACATGCTAATGATACCTCTGTTATATTCTATTGATATATTTGTAATATGTATGAATACAATAAAATATGTCAAAGTAAATTCTACAGCAAGCTGTTCTATGACATATTTAACTTTGTGTAACGCCGTATAATTGCATAATTTAGCATAATACTCCTCTCACATTATGGATAATTATATAGGAATGTGTAGACTTATATATACGACCCACAGTTAATAGTGCCTTGTCCATCAGTCATGCCCCGTACATTAGCATCAGCGTCTGGAGCAAAGGTCGAGAAAGTTCAGGATTAATTATATAATACAGACACACACCAATGTATTTTACGATAAACATAATAAATTATGGTGTTATTAAAAGCTAAACGTTTATCCGGAAGCTATAGTGATTGTCCATCGATGTGGTGAAACCCTGGAGGGCTGATAGAACAAGTAAGACGTCTATATATACTGGTAGTTGTACCTCAACACCATCAGTTCTGTGCGGAGATATCGTATCGAGGGTCGCCCACCTGGGACCATTTATCACGTACCTCAATGTACCGGGCATGGAGGGCCTAGAATCTTCTCGTGAGTTTGCAGTGGACGGCATAGCAGTCCCGTCTTCAATAGTCTTGTAATGTATGACTGTACTGGTAATATTGGTATATGGTGCTTAATAAGACGAACTTCACCATTAGTCAGAATGTGTGCACTCTCATGATCTAAATAGAGCAGTTTCGTTTCGGAAGGTCGGTTGTGCAAGCCCCGATCGCGGCATACCAAACAAAATATATTAAAAGATGGATGGTAGTTGTTGTCCCCCTGCTTGGCGCTCATCCATGTTAACTGCGGCATGTGATATTCCAAGTGAGCTAGCACTATAAAAACTGCTGGGAATCTAGACTAGCACAAGCAGACAATAATATTCACCGTTCCCCAGCGCCATGCTGTGAGACACATGCGTCCCAAGGAGGGACCACTCTGCCAAAATCAGCTGCGCTGGAAGGCGACTGTCAAAGCAGAATGTTTAAAATTACTGTAATGTGGGTGAGGAAAACACAATATTTTATGGCGTGTTCGCTTACTCGCCCGCTTGGTAGGAGCGAAGAGTCGTAAAAGTATAGGTATAAAGTGGTGTATACGTAATATAGTCTTGTATATGTAAGATCAGTTCCTAAGTTTATTCTTGTTGCAAAGAAAGGCTATTAAAACATAAAAGGATTTAGTGAAATAAACTGAAACATGTGCAGTATCTTATATATTTTACAGAATAACTAAAGGGATAAATTTCAAAGCGGAATTACACATGTGGATGTTGTGCTTAAGTAGTGTTATCTGCCTCTGACGCAGGTGCCAAGTGGTATGTACCGGTATGTCAGATACATTAATTCCTGCAAGATTCCTACATAAGAGTCAGTAAGCTACTTGCCGCTGACTGTTCTAAATTTCATCCAAATTTTGAACCAATATATTATACCCCTGCACTGTACACCGTACACTGGATATGTTCAGCTATCTGGCTGCTATTTGCCACTGGATCCGATGGAGTATAGTTTTATAAATAACTGTAAGCCTTAAAGTGCTGCGCCATGTACAGTGTATCTAAATACGTAACAGTATCGTTCAAATAGTGGGAAAACTTATAACACGAAGAGTAAACAACACTTCAATCAACTTACTAAAATATTTTATGAAAACTTCGAAAATATTAATAACATCCCACGAATATTAAATTATATGACTATTGCATAGATAATGCAACTATCTTAACTTCGTTAACATCCCACGAATATTAAATTATATGACTATTGGATAGATAATGCAACTATCTTAACTCCGTTATTGCCTATGAAGGTTTCTTGAAGTGATCGGTTTACTGCACGTACACATGTGTCCTATTACGAGCAAACGTGGTGTGTTCTACTCTATGTGGTATATATTTTGCTACACAAACTGTATACAGTCACAGATTAACACAGATACTACAATACAGAATGCGACTGTGACCCTTTGGCAGGAAATATACAATACCGAACTAGAAGATACCACAAAGGCGGACAACACGCATAGCATCGTGTGTTTTTTTCCTCTTGGAATTATGGAAACCTTGAAAATCTGCCAATAAGAAACTGTTGGGCTATCTGTAATAAGATAATATACACAATGTACATAAATAGTTCTCTTTGATGTACAGTTATTATATCAGAGCAGATTGGGGTATGCCTGTATAGCAAGACATACATTTTGGAGAAGGTACTGTGATACGCTTCTATGTTATACTGTACAAGAATGGCAGACTTATAATGCTATACATTTGTTTTCAGGTATTACACCAGACAAACCAGGATGAATAGACGAGGGAAAATTCCGTAAGTCATGGTGTTATAATAAGTTGTATGTAAATGTATTTAACTGATAAACTCTCTGTATTTAGGGAGCTATTGGTGTCTATAATATAAAAATGGTAACTTCGTTAAATGTCATTCTACATAGGAAGAATAAGAATTCAAGAAAAATACTATGATAACAGAAATAGAAATAGATAGATAAAGAGGGGAGGGGGAGAGAGAGAGAGAGAGAGAGAGAGAGAGAGAGAGAGAGAGAGAGAGAGGGGAGGGACAGAATCAACTGGATTATACAAGTACACAACTGTATGTTCTTGGAACTGTCATAAGGATGTAATACTCCATTTGTCCTCGGGGAAAGCAAAATAATTCCCGGTTCCACTAAAATAAAAATGTATAGGCGGATCCACGGGTTCGCGGTAGGGAAAATGTGGGGGGGGGGGCGGTAAGGAGGGGGGACGAATGAGAGAGGGGAATGAAGTGAAGAAAGCAAAGGAAATGGAGAGCGATACATACAAGCAGATATATAGCCAGGCATAAACGAGAGCTATACACTGGATGGATGCCTGTGTCTTCTACTGATGAGGATGTTAACGTGATCGACATGGATGTTGAACTAAGCCCTCGTGCATCTTCTTTCAGCGAGAACGTCCTGAAGGTATTCTCCAAGTACCAGGCCAACAATGTGAGGCAGCTGCAGAAGGATGAAGCCCTAGAGATGTTAAAGACTGAATTCAACCTGGACCAAGAACAGGCCGAGAACATATTCCACACCTTCGATAAGAATTGCGACAACATCATGAGCATCTGGGAGTTCCAGATGTTCTTCGACTGTGCAGGAGACCAGTATGTATCCATACATTTACAATCATACTATGACTGGATCACGATAGGACGCGTTGTCCGTACCTTGACGACGCAGCTATCATCCTTCGTTTGTCAGTACCTTCCCGTGCTCGCAGGTTTACTGCAACATCATCGCCACGGATTTTGCGGGTTTCCTCCTGCACTAAACTGACAAGCATTGATATTTGAACAAATAAGGCTCTAAACCCCAATTAGAAATACCCAACAATAACAATAAAACAATCATACTAGTCAGTAACAGTCTCGAACAATCATGGATGAACAATATTCGACCCTTTTAAGATTTGCGGCAATACCGTTTTTTCGTTCTGGGCTGGTCGCGTTATACTGATACTAGTATTATACGAAAAGCCGGAGTAGGCGCGGTCCGACAAATGACATTGAAAACACAATTATATGTTTTATGAATATTTATACATCACTGTAACAATATATGGAAAAGCAAACATATAACCATTGAGATAGGACTGAATGTAATGGTATGTACATATACACTATTATTAGTGTGTAATTAATTAATCGATAACAGTGATATTCAGGCATATTCTGCACAACGCACTATGCATATAAGTGAAAGTATATGTACAAGTCATGACAAATATGTTTTACAAAGATAATCTCATTCACAAATAAATATCTCCCCATCCTACTGATGCTCTAAGTCGCTGTTGAATAACTCTGTCGCAAATAATCTTCTTCTTCCTGTTATTCGCAATTTTCATTTTTTCCTCCAACTTCCTTTTCTTCTCAAACCGCGTCTTGTTGTGAAGGTCCATGAGTCGAGCGTTCCGCTCCCCGGACCTTCTGGCCATGGTGCCCTGTTCCCACAATGTCTTCTCCGTCAGGATCCGGCCAAGGTCGAGCTTCTCCTCCAGCTGAGTTCCTTGTCCGTCTGCTCGCTGAAATCTGTCCTTGAAAATCGGCGGCATTTTCCCTAGATTTACATTTCTGTCCTCTACCTGAAATGTTCCCGTACAAGCCCCCGGCTTCCGGTATGAGCGTAATCCGCTTCCGGTGCATTTCTTTCTCCTATCCTCTAGCATCAATCCTTCCTGAAGGTCTTTAGCTGGGGTTATTTGTAGTGTTAGCCGAGGTAATTCAAAACTTCTGTCATGTAATTTCTGTTTCTTGTCAATCCACATGCCAGGATGGAACCCATAGTGTTGTTCTTTGTACAGATGATACTTCAGAGACATAATATAGTGTGATGTCTATAGATTCACAGAACCTGGGAGGGTACGACTTGCATTTGGTGTAGAAACCCACCGATAGCCAGAAGTGGGCACAATGAGCTGACGTCATATGGCATTATGACGTCATAATAACGTGATGCCGTGGTTCCTACGGTCTGGGCTAGTTCATTTTCATAGAGGGTTCTTTATCTTCCGAAGGGTGTACATATTGTTAGGCTAGATCTTGTCAGCTATGAAAATAATTGACATAATCGCTGTTGTTGTCTTTTCGATTGATAGACAACACTTCTAATGATACCATTGATATACCATCGAATTTGCACCTGAAGTTGTTCAGTATGCTAGATTTAGTTAACTATATATTTATTTAAAACACGAAATAAAATGTCAAATAGGTACCGGGTATATAGCCAATTGATATATTGGACACAATTTCGTTAATATTTACTGAGGCTTTAAATACCGTCTCAATGACATAACTATCCATGAACTACCGTATATAAATAATAGCTCTTCATCTAGACTAAAGCATTTAACTAGCTATGTAGAATTGCAATTGCAATTAATGTAAACTTAATTTACATATCTAAAGTTCTTCATATATCCCTTATGAGTATACTAGTAAACAATGCAATTAAAGTATTTATATTTAAATGTGCTGTACCGGAAGTCCGAGTTGTTCCGGAAGTCTGAGCATAGACTGAGACTTACGTCATGTCATGTTATTTCAAACCTACCATATTCCATATACAATTATTATTTAACCTATAATTGCATATTTTAAAATGTATTTTCTAAAACTTCCGGTGGTTTCATAATAGTTTTGTTCTTCAGTGCTTCAGAGATTGTCCAGAAATTCCGAGAGTTGGACGCGGACGGTAGTGGAAAGCTGGACGTGGAAGAGGCCAGGAAAGGGTTGAAGACGCTTAAGACGGCGACTGGACGTTTGTTGGAGGACAAGGAAGTTGAGTTTTTCATCCAGACGACGGGGACTGACGACAACACCATCGATCTCGGTCACTTCGTCAACCTCCTTCACCGACTGAAACTGTACAACTCACCACCCCCGCCTGCCAATGTGAAAATACACACCTAGAGAATGGACTCGCCCCAATCACTGTATTATAACGTAATATTCATGATCAATAGAATCCTAGACATCGTCTCGTCCCATCCCTACCTTCCAATGTGACAATATACAGGCCCCGATAATACGAAACCTTTTCCGAGGACGATTCCATGCTCGAGTTCAAATTGTATATGGGGATTTAAGAACAAAACTTTGAGTTGGGTGTGAAATCGTATTCAAAAATATTTCGTATCTCGGCGCCTGGCCTGAACATCGCTATACACACACGCCACCCCCACGCACCCCAACCCCCACCCACTCACCTCTCAATAAAATGCCTTTCTTCCCTAGCAATTAATACCATTTATCTATTTTAATTTATCAATTAATTTCTTTATCTACTTATTTATTTTAATTTAATTTTATTTATACTTTACTTTTTATTTTATACTTTTACTAAATACCCCCGTCTGCTATATCAGCTTCGCTGGACGCA
>JAUTBT010015106.1:0-20000 GCA_032361225.1 Lepetodrilus schrolli
TTGCTTGAATGAATTGAAATTCACTGAAAATGTAATACATTTGACACATTGCCTGATTTTAGACATTGACTGTAACAGATATACGAAGCGACGAGATTTAGAATACTAGTATTTGTTTAGTACGGTTTCATAATGAGCTCACGCTCAACTCGGCACAAAGACTGAGACAATGGAACAGTATGTATTCCCTTTTATAAGCCTCATACCTGCAAAGCTTGAACAGTGGTGCCTAGCTGTGTTATTTGTTGTCGTTGATAAGCTTACAAATATAAGTATCAACACGCCAATGCACGAAGGTATATTTGCTATAGGGTTAACCAACATGATTGGTTGGTTGAATTCGGGTTTATCACTGCTAGTACGACTTCTGTCATGCTTGTACTATATCGGCGTATGGTTAAATAGAAGTTAGTACACTATCGAGATTTCAGAATGGTTAAATAGCTATCCTCTTTATCTATAGAGAGAGATTATCTCACATGAGTGGTAATATAATACTGAATTTATTAAACGAGCTGAGCATAATATCATATTTCCCAACGAGTTTAATAAATTCAGTAATATATTAACACGAATGTGAGATTCTGTTTATCACATAACTGTAGAAACTACTGTAATATCTTTCGTCACGAACACTATAATAGAAAAATGTCTTGGGAACTGGGTTAAAGCACGCATACAAAATATAGTTCCAAATAATTGTCTAAATATTCATAAATGTATTTGCATATTTAATTGAAGAAATCTATTAACTTCATATTCGACAAATTAAGTCCCAAGAAGAAGCTCTAAAAGAGGTCCCAAAATACTTTGATATCGCGTATGAATACTATTATAAATATATTTTGCTATTGCACTACTGAACATATTTATATTTATAGCATGCGTTTATTACGCTCCAATACTCCTATGTTATGTGATAAATAAATAAATAAATAAATAAATATATATATATGGTTGTCACCATCATGTAGAGTGTTGAGTTGAGCGATATTTCAGAGTGTTGCTTGCATTGGACGTTATCAATCAATTAATATTCATATAATTTTATTAAATTAATTTACAACGTTCAAAGAAATGTCTGCGACTACGAAAAGAGAGAGAACCTAATTAAGGTAATCAAATATAACAAATGGTATAATAATTGGTATTGGATGGATATCACTTTATTAACTATTGATTTTTGTATTGTACACAAGGATATTGTGAAACATTATTTTCGTTCATTTCAGATTCCACTCACATAGGGACGTCTCAATGTGGAACCATATCCTTGGTTACAGTTAAATTTGTTCCAATCCTGCTTTTTGTTTATTTGTTCATGCAATGAATAAATGTAAATTTATTATTTTTATAATTAAATGCTATTATGGAAGTCTTTCAAATTTACTTAGCAGATCCTCAAGATTGGAACACATTACACAATCATAAAGGTCATACCATTTAGGACCGATGGCCCAACGTACAAGTTGCTATGAACATCAGAGGAAAAGATTGCATTTACTCTCATATGGCAAAAACGATCTTCTGTATTTTTATACATGTAAATTACAGAAAATTATCCTACAATAATTTGAACGTCCTGAAATTACTTGTCATAGCATTTCAACGATGACAAATAATTAGAGACTTTAGTTCTTCCACGTTCTACTTATTACCTGACAACGCTGTACATATCAAGGTGAAATTCGCCTTTGCACGTTCTAACCTACACTTTAACACGGGAAAGCTTGTCAAATATCATGTTTCCAACACAATGTGACCGTAATGTGCAGGACACAGCGGTTTTGAAGTTGAACAACCGGTCTCTATTGACAGTTCTTCTCATTGATACAACGTTGTCAGTGGTCCTGATACTGGTTTATATGTAACAACACAATGTAACTCCACTGTACTTTGTTACGCTGACTATTAGTACTAGATACGCATGTAGATGACAAGACGATGGATATTTACTGAACATTGTCACGTGACTTTCAGAATTATGTAGCCGTGATAGTGGACGCATAGCACCGTTTCACTACACATGTATGATAGGAAGGCGTATGCCTTAGCAGTGTGAAGTTGTTATGTCAATATTGCTGATGCATTCCAGCAATGTGATTTTCACTGCTTTTCTTCCACGGCATATTGCTAATTTCTGACTCAATTCACACCTTCTATATTTCTGTTTATATAAATAATTGGGTCTTTCTGTACAGGTTAGTGTAAAGCTAGTACACGTTGAATGAATAGTTTAGCAAAAACAGCCTCTCGAAATAAGCTGATTTATATGATAAATGATAGTGGAGGGCAATTGTGGTATGTCCCCTAGACGCTATTAAACACTCAGCCACCATCATCGTCCTTGACCTTCCCGTTGACTTGACCGTCGTAACCTTTTAACCCGTTGATATCAATTTCGTCATACGTATGTCGTTCATTAGATATCGATTTCGGTGGCAAGCTAGTGATAATAGATTTTACTTGACTATCTACCTGTAGACATGTCATCAGCTGGACCACCAACGTAGATGTCGTTGTCGACCATGTGACTCTGGTCAACCAATTGTCGTTCAGTAGGTATAGATTTCTGTGGCGAGCTAATACCTCTCCAGGAATATGTGTCATCCGCCGGACCACCACAGTAGATGTCGTTGTCGACTATGTGACTCTGGTCAACCAATTTTCGTTCAGTAGATCTGGATTTCGGAGGCAAGATACTATTTGACGTTCTACCGCAAGACGTGTTGTCTGAATGTCCAATGCTTATTTCACAGCAGTTGTTGCCTGGTGGTAGTTCGTAGCCATGAAAAATATCTGTGGTGTCCTTCTCTGGAACTTCATACGCCTTGACTGTGTGATCTGGCCTCCTTCTGTGGCACCTTCTAGAAAATAGTGATTGACACAGTGGAACCAATAGTGCAGTTTTAATACGTGCATGCAGATAGACTCACGCAATACAACCTTAGACTAATACTTCTGTAAAATAATATTTATACAGTACAACCCCAATAGTACTCCAGCAACTCAAAGTCATTTTACGATCCAATTGTGATTTGTGTGTCGTGTGTCATAAAATACATGTAGATCTAGTAATGTAAAGCTATGGAGTCATTGGTAAAGGTAATTAGTTGTATTCTGAGATGCGGATGTATCAACAATGATATGCAGATCGTATCTTGAAGTTCTTACCTGCAGAGTACAAATACCACAATGATAGTTAGGATTACAACTACCACGCCAGCTCCTAATGCTGTAACTATCCAGACAATAGGAAGTGGTGAATCTGTGAAGATGAAATGTACCTTGTAAATGTAAATGCTATGAGATACTATAGACAGAGAGAGAGAGAGAAAGAGAGAGAGAGTGTGTCACAGAGAGAGAAAGATAGAGAACGATAGGGGAGGGAAGGTAGAGAGATTGAAAACCAAAGAAAATGAGATAGAATAAAGATATATAGTACTTGGATAGAAAGAAGGAAAGTGAGATGGACACACATGATATTAACATACGTATATGCAGACGAACATTTTAATAATGCATCATAGTATAGATCTAATATATTTTATATACATGAATAATGTATTTTCGTAAACGTATGTCAGGTGAGGTGTCATATTTACGTTCAAATACAAGACATACTTACTGGTAGTCGTCTGTCCTGGTGATGTGGGTGTTTTAGGTGTCTTCAGTAAGATTGTCTCAGTTGACGATGTCCTACCGACCGTTGTACTGTCTGAATATACAACGAGGATACATGTGACGTGTGATATACATGTACACTCTCTATGTATTGTATACTATGAAAGTACTAAGAAGTTGTGAAGGTACATATTGATGAGGTAGTAAATTTGTAAGGTCTTTACGACCAAATGCATGCAAATTGTAAGTGTTTCTTAATATAATAATTTATAATATTTGTTGCACGAAAGTACTCTCACACAACTGCACATATCACCACTAGGTATTTACGTTTCCATCCTCGCTATTTGAGATTGCTTGTTTTGTTCAGCCCTGGTTGAATCTGACAGGATATAATCAATTTTGATGTTCCAAAAAGTTAAAGATCAGTGTGTTACTGTCGAATACCACGAACATAACCTCCCTTGCATATTTTCCGGTATACGCTAAATAGAGAATCTCACCAGAGTGCGTTTTGATATCGTTGTTATCCTACGAATTGATAAAAGTAACGTAAATACGATTATTTGCCGAGTATTTACGGTAGTTTTATCAACAAGTACGATAACAACGATATCAAAATACAAGAGTGTGAGATTCTATTTATCACCCAATAGCATTCCTGTCATGTAAGAAGAAAAATAGCACATTTGAAAGGTTTTTACTGGGAAGCCAATGAATAAGCTGATGTATGCATTGTGCATTGTGAGGTTATAGCATTGTTGTGAATTAACGTGCCTGAATTGACCAATCACACATAGTTAACTACTGCATATATCTACACTCACAGCCAGTATTGGGTGATAAATTAATTGCCCATACATAATATTCTTTGTTCTATGTGCATGGACAGGGTGTCCAGTTTACCCCCACCAAATTAGCCAATAACTCCTTGAAATATTAGTAATTAATGTCTTAAGCACTGAACATTCAAATATCACAAACGTGGTTGCACTGAAAAAACGTCAAGGAATAAAGCAAAAATCTAATATACCTCTCTCTCTCTCTCTTCTCTCTCTCTCTTCTCTCTCTCTCTCTCTCTCTCTCTCTCTCTCTCTCTCTCGCTCTCGCTCTCTCCACCAATACATTTAAAGAAAAAACAATATTGTGAAAGAACACAATGTCACTGTGTTATGAACATCAACCGACTACAGTAGGTGTCAGGTAGACTCTATGGGACCACGAGCCTATTGCAGGACAGAAAACTCAGTAGCGTGTGTAAGCACCATGGACATTGATTACTGCTTGAACCCTGCGGACAAGTCGTCGAAAGGTTATTTGGGGCAAATGGTTCTACTCCTCATGCAGTGGATATAACTGTGCCAGAGTTTGAACTGGGTGGTCTCGACGCATGGTATTCCGACTTATGATGAGGTGTGTGTGTGTGTGTGTATATATATATATATATATATAGTATAAGTAGTCTACAACACAAACAATACAAGACATATTTACTGGTAGTCGTTTGTCCTGGTGGTGTGGATGTATTCAGTGTTGTCACAGTTGACGATGCGCTATTCAGCATTGCACTGTCTGAAAAGATAAGTAAGAGAATACACCACAAATTCATGTTAGATTGAGGTTGTTGATCATATCATTCCTAGGGTGTTCTACTCCACCAAATGCACAATGATACCCTTGAAGTATTAGTGATAATTCTATAAAAACAGACCGGCACATTCTTTTTGACGAGAATATTTGTATACCCTGGATATGAATATTCATTTAAATTATGTTATTATATGATTGTATCTAATATTAATATGCAGAGCAATGCATACGTATTCTTATACAAGTGGCTCAAACAATAAATCATCAAAAACAACTACTTTAGTTCTCTCTCCATGCTGAAGGCAACTGGGGATGCCCTAAAGGTATGTACCTATGCCTAATCCAGCAGGGAGAGGGTTAATAGTACTGTATACATGTAGTACTGTCTAGTATGTAAGTACTGCACCTGTTTTGTCCACACTCGGTGAAGTATTCTCATGTGTCACAGTCTGGACAGTAGTCGATGGCCAGGAACGTTTTGAATTTGTACATAAGACATTCGTTGCACCTGAAGGAAAATACACCACTTGAATATCATCTTTTAATGTAGAAGTACTACGATATGTGATCATCTTACAAATGTGATATTTTTCTTTATTGTTCTTGAAATGTGTGAGTGTTGTAAAGCTATATGTTGAATAGGATACATAGGATGTCTATACAGCTGCACGTCCAGCTGCATAAAGGTTCATTCTAGACTGTTAGTAGATAGTAGTTCTCTACTAAATAATCAATATTAAAATAATGTTATGGGACATTAGATAGTTCATTAAGACTGAACGATATATATGTAGATCGACATTTAAAAGGACTCATGCACATAGGTGAGTTTACCTAGGCCCGTTATTATTTTTGCTGATCTAGAGCTATATTTCTACGAAACCGAGCTTTCGTGCATGAAGACCCACGCAAACACATCGAACTATATTCTTTTAACGGTTCATGATTTAAATTACTCAGAAACAATACTTACCTATGATTTCTATCCGTATGTTATATCCATCTGTTCTACCTGTACTATTATTGTATATTGTCAATTCACCACTGCAATGTGTAATTATTGTGCTGGGATTTGCCACTATACTGGAATTTGATGTTGGCCACATCACGCCAGTGTCATTACGAATCCAGAAAATGCCATACGTCCCCTGGTACTTAATTAACGTGACATTCATATCAACACCAGACACAGTACACGTGCACTGACTGGCTGTTTTGTCTGTATCAGGAACGCGTTGAGAATGGAGGTCCAACTGTTCACCAGGTTTTAAAGATTGTCCACCGCATATGTCCACACTACCTGTGTAGAGAAAGTTGTACATTCATGTATCTGAACTACATCTCATTTAGAAATCGAATCCGGTAGAGTCAGAAATTATGTTTCCTTGGATTAGTAACACATTAAACATGCACTATAGTAATTTATTTACACATAATTTTAAAACTATGGGGCATACTAGTATATAGTTCATTATTTTTACTGTTTCCTACCTTCAATACACTGGTATTCGATTTCAATACCTGTATCACTAATTCCTCCAGGACATTTTGATATTGTTGTCCAAATAGATTAATATTACGACGTTCACTGCAGTGGGAATTATTTATCTTTGATACATTACATTTGATACATTCAATGTCGTTTCAGTATGTCCAACCAGCTCCGACATCACATGTATCAACTGATTGATGTTACAGTTCATATAAAGTGATACTTCCATATTTAGTGTACATTATTATCTAAAACTATATTCTGTTATTTACTGGATATTGAAATATAATAAACACGGAGGTTAACACGACAAAACGACTAAATAATGCATCCAACTGATTATAATGTAAAAGTATACTTACCATTTACATACAAAGCACACAATCCAAAACAAAATATAACATCCAATATGAATCTGGATTCAGCCTTCATACTCGGTGAATATAAACTCAGGGTATCCCAAATATGGCGAATATCGTTTTCAGGAACGGTTTCTTTTAACCCTCTCCCTGCTGGATTAGACACAGGCACTGCTCATTATGGCATCTCGGGTTTCCTCCAGCATGGAGGGAGTTAATGGAACAAGGTCAGCAACACCCACAGCTTACAAAACACTGACTAACATCTTTACAGACAAGACACTCGATCGAATCGCTTCCTTGTCGTGAAAAAGAAGCGTATTTTGATGCACCACAGTACCATTGTAAACCACTATGTGTGTAGGTGCCTGTACAAACTGTAAGCACATTAAGATGATCTCTTAGTCAACACTGAAGTACAAATCTTGTTGGTGAATACCTAAACGCTTACTGAATCACCACATTTAATCAGGAAACACCAGTATACTCATTGAATTCCAGGACACACACGCACACGCACACGCACGCACGAGCGTATACACACATACTGATACACACACCTACACACACTCACCCGCATGCACACAGCAAAATATGCACGTACAATCAAATGCACGACAACGTGCAGATTACACATGGTTTTGTTGTGTATATAGCGTATGTTACAGCTAGACGTTGGTATTAAGGACAAATCTCACTCAATATCCCACCAGACACCTTCACGCTCGAGATACGCTACATAGCATGCCCAATTGGTTATGTTTAACTGGTCAACAATCTTGTGTCAAGATAAATAATCATGTCTATTCAATGACTATACTAAAGTAAGGCTGGGCCGTCGGAACACGGAAGTATATTTCACTTGACATTGGGAGTGAAATAGAAAGAGTGAAGATGAAAGAGAGAGAGAGAGATAGAGAGAGAGAGAAAGAAAGAAAGAAAGAAAGAAAGAGAGAGTGAGGGAAGGAGTGAGAGAGAATGATAGATAGAGAGAGTGAGAGAGAGAGAGAGAAAGAACGAGTAGTTTATACCTCCACAAAAATGCCAGAATCTTCAACGTAGCAGGACGATAATGGTACTTCAAATAGAAAAACATAATCATTAGATAAGGATGCCACCATATATAAACTATATCAGATCACCAGTGTTATCTAGAGCTGTCACCACATTAGGTTCCACAAAATACATACAATATACTAGTAATGTCTAAGAGCATCCCGGAGACCCAAAGTCAGTGACTGCCAGTGTCGTATGTGTCGTGTTTACAGATGAAGATTATGGTAACTTAGGTACTGTTGGTACTAGCACCATTCAAGCGGAGAGACGTGTAGTCCGTGTTACCATGGGCATCACGTGCAGCTAGAGAGAAAGAGAAAGACACAGCGAAATAAACAGAGAGAAAGAGAGAGAAATAGAGAGCAAGGAAGAGATAGAGATAAAGTTATTGTAATTATATGCATGTATGTATCACTAATTTTAATCACCGATCATTTAATTAAATCACATTTAATTAAAATCACATTATTATAATTACTACATATTTAATGTGATTTTGTTTCTTCTTTCCTTTTACTCATTTTTTGTGTGTGTTGTATTTCACGATACAGGTTTACACTCGTTCATAAATGAAAAATATGCACTTGCTATATTTCAACCGTTGTCCGACACAAGATACTCAAGTATATAATACCCTTCTCCATTCAGATCATCTACTATAGTATTAGTATTGTTGTTATACACAGTACTGTTGGACCTCTCTGTAGTTCCTCGGGGGTAATGATGCTGGTGGTCGTTCGTGATTCGTTTCCTTTTAATACAAGTATTCCAGAAGGGTTTACAGCAGAGATGAACCTGAAACAGCCTAAAGCTTCTCTTTAAAAACAAATGCATTCACGATTGTACATTCTATTTGTTAATTAATGCGACGTGGTATTTGCTGAAGCAAGTACTAGCAAATAATGTCTTTCTTACGGATTTGCTACTGTCTCTTGTTATTGTCCAGTACGGCCTATGTCCATAACAACATTTGTGAAGGATTAAATAATGAAATGCTGCAGTGTCAATCCAGCAATGAAAGGGGTAATATTCCTGCTATGACAGGTGCGGGGTCGTAAGTGTATACCATAATACGTCTATACCAAGGATAATAACTGCATTGTCACGGTACAGACAGCGCATCCTATAATGATCGTGTTAAAAGGTTTCTGACACGATCTTGGTAGGATGCGCTGTCTGTAACGTGGCAATGCAGTTATATTATCATCCTTGGTCTGTCGGTGCTCGCAGTTTTATTACAACATCCACCGTTACGCATGTTATGGATTTCCTTCTGTCCTAAACTGACAAGCCGTGATATAAGTGAAATAATTTTCAAAATGTCCATTTCCAGAACTTTTTTTTCTGTTTGAAACGTTCTAGAAATGGACATTTTGAAAATTGTGCAAACCTTCCTTGTTTTTTGCAACCGAAAGCAAAAGAATAGTATTAATATTAAAAATACATATAAATGATCCTACACAGTTTGATCACACCATACACACACAATGGAGATATGTTGGTGCAATACGGATCCTTGACACAGTATGCTCTAAATATAGCCATGCCTTTCGTTGCAAATTCCAAAATTATCTATGTACACTTTGCATTCTTTTTAACTGCCAAGTTGACTGTTTAAATGGCACATAGTACTTATATATATATATATTTATTTATTTATTTTTCAACTA
Organism: Lepetodrilus schrolli; assembly: GCA_032361225.1. Taxonomy (NCBI): domain Eukaryota; kingdom Metazoa; phylum Mollusca; class Gastropoda; order Lepetellida; family Lepetodrilidae; genus Lepetodrilus; species Lepetodrilus schrolli. The sequence continues at coordinate 9,792 of JAUTBT010015106.1, forward strand.
GATATTCGTTTGACAAAATCTACAATTGTTTCATGTAATATGATGTAATAGAAGAAAAAAAGAAAAAGATAGTTTATTAAAAACATTCAATCTGTATGGTAGATAGAATTCCATGGAAAAACCCCGATATGGAATTTGCTTGAAGCGCCAATATAAACTTCCGGTAAACCTGAATAACGTTCGTAATATTTGTGCGTATATGTTAATGTATTAAGGGGACATAATAACTGGAAGTTGTACGACTCATTGTAAAGGCGAAACACCTACATTTGCCTTGTTTCCTTTTCATTTGTTGATCTGCTGGTAATACTACCTAATCTCCTCTAATTCAATATCTATTAAAACATTGATCACTAGTGACACATGAGAAGTAAGCATTCTCTCCTGGCAGCGGTAACACTCCAGAATCTTCCATGACCCAGAAAGATTTTATCTGATGTCTTATCACAACTCTGTAAGTCAACTATTTGTGATTGTATGCCTAAAAGTGCCCGAAGACATAATTTAATGTACATAATGCAAGTACAACAAAAGTAATAGTTAGATTAGAAAAGTATTATGTGGCACATGCAGGTACATTTCAATGAATGCACTAAATTAGATTGTAACACCTAACACTAATATATATAAGAAAATACTGTAGTTGTATGTGTCCTATCAGAGAGAACGTATTTTCATGAAGCGCATCGATGCATTCAATGAGTATTGAACGTAATCTATATATACCCCCCAAATACCGTTTCACAGAACAATCGTAGCGCTACGAAAGTCGTAATAACTCCTGTACGTTAGCATGGAGTTACTAAGGAGTTACGACTCTCGTAGCGCTACGATTGTTCTGTGGAATCTTAAACGTACATGCAGCATGGTGTAATCTTAGTTTACATAGACACACAATCTACAGATAACGATGTCGGCATACAGTTGCTTCATGAGAGCATCAAGCTAGTTTCTAGAGTTGTTATCACACAAGGTTCCACAAAATACATACAATATGGTGTCTACGCCTAAGAGCATCCTCGAGACACAGAGTCAGTGACTGTCAGTGGCGTATGTAAGGAGTGAGCGGGCCTGTAACGAGGATGTAGAGTTAGGTGTCCTGTTAGGTTTCCGGGCCAGGACAACCTAATATAAAGTGGATGCTCAAAATATAAACTAGGATCCCCAAGGTGAAAGTGTCCTGCCAGGATCCTGTTGGAACAAGACACCTACCATTTTTTGTCTGTGGAGGTTGCACAATATACATAACACAAGATGATGTCTCAGAGTACATACATGGCAGTGACTGCCAGTTTCGATTGTAGATACACACGAGTGGACCTGAGTTTGGAGGATGAAGAGTATGGTAACTCAGGTATCTTTGGGGGCATCTTTCACTCGGAGAGACGTGTAGTCTGTGTTACCAGGGGAATCACGTGCAGCTAGACCACTGTACACGTGACTGACATTATCTACGTCCATATATACACCAGTGTGATCCACAGAAACCTGACTGTCCCCACCAGGATTTCTGTCTGGAGAATCTGTCTGGGTTTGATCTCTGGCGTAGTCATTTAGTTCAACAGGCGGGTGAGATTTCCTATACCAGTGAAATTTACTGAAAAATAGCGAAGATCATGCAGTGATTACCAGAAGCGTTATGGGTATCTAATAGACATTAGAGACCTTTAGTTTCCCCGTGTTCAACTCCAAACGAAAGATGTCCTGCGTAATACGTCACATAATTGTGTTAGGCATGTGATATTTGACATGCTTGACCACGTTAAAGTGTTAAACGCGCAAAAGGGAATTCTACGTGCTCTACAACGTAGTGTATCTGTCCAGCTTTATCATATAAAACGGTTGTATATGCATATTAAACGTGCATGACGATGAAAACAAAATATTACGTTGTTTTGGCATAAAAAGTCTTTTGTTAAAAGTGAAGAAGAAACATGTCAGGTTGAACCTGAAAACTAACACACAAAATAGGTTCAACTTCAACCTAAATCTTCAACGTGGCCTTGTACGCTGAAGTGTCATGGTGACAGATGACGGATAGTAGGTACTTACATTGATAGTACGCAGACTACGGTTACCAGCAACACGACGAGAACGCATGCACAGGCAAGAGCAATCATAAGTTGCGTGACAGTACCTAAAACAATAATATATCATACTAGCATAATAATGAGTAAAATTAGCTTTATTCATATAATTAACATTGCTGAAATCCTTAGCAACGAGTTATCCTAATGAGGATTATACATACAATGGAAATTGGCCAACAGTAAAGGAAGGCGTGCTGATCACGTGAATATTTAACATCCTTGGGCAAAGGGTTTTCGAGAAGATTGGAAGGAGATGTTATAGAATATTACAGTAGAATATTGTAGATAGTTTCGGTAATGATTACGGAGTCTAGGTTTGAAAGCTAACAGTCGGTGTTCAATACATAGGAAGAATTGCTGAATTTTAGCGGTATGTAAATTATAACTAGTTCAGCTGCACGGCACTGGCACGTGGAAGGAAGAGTCCGTGCGGGCACATAACAAAGATCAGTTAGTTAATGCGGGACCAGTGTCGTAGACACATCAGGCCCGCATCTCGAAAACAAAACCAGAACAACTGAATTTAATATATACATACATATAGTGCGAAATGCATGCCTTTTAGTATATACATTTCATCAATTTCAACAACTATTCAAAATAATGTGCATATATTGAAGTACTGCACCTGGTTTGTCCACACTTGGTGAAGTATTCTCACGTGTCACAGGCTGTACAGTAGTCGATGACCAGGGAAGTGTTGAATTTGTACATATTAATGTCTTTGTTGTGCCTGAAGGGAAGGTACATCGGTTAAACTACAGAATTAATAGTAGGTGGTATTTGAAAACTTCAAAACTAGTAAGTCTATAGATTGGTCTTGCATGAAGAGTTTTATTAGACAATAGATGCCAGTATACGTTGATGACAGTTCTCTTTGAATTTAATTACATTCGTATTTGATCTGGCCCCGACACTTTCTTGAGCACGATTTTATGTTCTACTCAAAACCGTTTTCACAAATCTCCATATAAAATTTGAGCTTGAGCATGAAATCGCACTCAAATGTTTTGTAATCTCGGGGCCAGGTTAGCCAAAATTTGGTGGTTCTCTAAAGAATATTTGAATAATATTCAGGAACATTAGGTATCAGGTATCTCCGTATACACTTTTACTGATACAAAATGGACAAGTCCGAGTAGGCAAGCTTCATTGATCATGATTACCAGTAATTATATGCTCTTGTCAGCGCCCAGACTTATCTATATCTTTACATATTATGGTATCTCATAATTATTTAATGAAATATAACTCAATTTACAATGCTACATGAGATTTATTCCATTTAATTACACCCATTGCAAGGAGCCACAATAATAAATAAAATAAAACATGTTAGGTGTCCTGTTCCAGGATCCTGGCCAGGACACTTAACGTGGATACTGAACAATATACCAGGACACCCGAGGTGAAGTTTTCCTGCCATGATCCTGTTAAGATCCTGGCCCCCGTTTCACGACGGCCTCCTAACTATTTAGGAGCTCCTAATCCAATCCAAAAAGTTATCAGCGCGTAACAAGTGTTTAACGACGACATCACAAGCACTGTCCATTCTTTAATCGACATCTAACTTACGATGTGATAAACTGGGTCCTAAGGTTAGGAGCTCCTAAATTTAGGATGTCGTTGTGAAACGGGCGCCTGGAACAGGACACATCCTTTTTTTGTTGTTGCTGTGAGCCAGTATGTAGGTATCGGCGAAACCTGTAGGCGTTTATACAGTGTACAATGAGTATTATGTACAAAAACACCCTGATAATGAATAATGGGGTATGTTATCTTACATGTTATCAGAGTAATATGGGGAAAATGGTAAGTCTGACAGTTACAAGGTACGTCCGGGAAAAAAACATGAATAGAGGCCTGGCCCCCGTTTCACAACGACATCCTAAATTTAGGAGCTCCTAACTTTAAGACCCAGTTTATCACCGCGTAAGTTAGATGTCGATTTAAGAAGGGAAAAGACTTGTGACGTCGTCATGAAACACTTGTTACGAAGTGATATCCTTTAGGACTGGTTTAGGAGCTCCTAAATAGCTAGGAGGTCGTCGTGAAACGGGGGCCAGGTCGATCGCATTTAATTGTTGTCGCATTTATGTCTAAAATCTTGCGGTCGCATTAAATTAGTGACGCATTAATTTCCTGATTTACAGTAAATCACCAAGGACTAATCTTATAAAATGAATTATAGAAACGTATTTACCTGTGATTTCTATCCACAATCTAAGTCCATACAGCCTGCCTGTAGTGTTATATAATATGTTCACATCACCAGTGTAGTTCGTAAGTATTTGCCTGTTATATGCCGCATCAATATGCTTTGATAGTTGCCACAACACGTTAGTGTTATAATAAATCGAGAACGTGTCAACTGTCGCCAAGTATAATTGAAATAATATGACGTTCATGTTAACCCCAGAAAGGACACACGTGCAATGGTAGACTGTGTCGAATTCCTCTTCAAGACTTGAAGAATGGAGATACAAAGGTTCACTGTCTTTCACAGAATATCCGCTGCATATATTCACACTACCTGTTCAGACAGAAACATATAAAAGTAACATGAAGAAGATTGGGAGAAAACAGTCATCATCAAATCAGTGTGTGAGGCTACAATGCACTATTTTGTCAACTCGAGAAATAGACTCGGTAACATTTTTGTCACAGACTTTGGTAAATACACTTGCTATCCGTAACAACGTTCTATAGTAGCACGATGTTCGGGGCGGGTGATAGCGTAATGGTAGAACGTTGGACATTTGAGCCAAAGGCCCCCGGGTTCATATCCCGTCCCGGAAGCTTGCATCAATGTTCACGAAAGTTATCTTTCTGATATGATACGCTGATTGTATCGTGGCAATGCAGTTATGATACAGTCGGTGTTCGCAGGTTTACTGCAGCTTTCAGCTCTCGGATGTTGCGGGTTTTCTGCTGCCCTAAACTAACAAGCCGTGATATTAGACAAACAATCTTGAAAGCGACTCTTAATCCAAATTAAAGACAAAACAAAACAAACCATGATGTTCATATGTAAACGTACATATACCATAGGATCCATATGTAGACGGATTCAGGCTATAACAATTCGCAATGAGACGCAGCGCTTCCTGAATGAACTTCTTGTCTTGTCGCACGTACCAACATAACAAATACGGACACTCTCTGATTGACCGCGAATGCACGTTTCCTTGCTTTGCTACTTCCAAAGAAAAACTTTCACCACTCCACGACAAACAGAACATCCTCGAGACCCATTGGAAACATTACTGGTTGTTAATTCTGAATCACCATTTTCTTAACATCCAGAAATATTCGGATATGTTCGGAAATATATCCTAATTGCACTATCTATGAAATTAACAGCTACGGAATATCTCTCGAGAGTGTTCCGATCCGATTGTAACATTCCGGTCGTTATATTATAATCATAAAATATAAGTCAGTCCCATCGGAGTAGTTAGATATTATTGTAAATTGGAGTCAATACTATGTATAGCTTGTTGAATACAACACTTAAAATTAGACCATTAAAATGTAAGTAAAATGCATTTAACAGTATTTATAATTAGCCACGTGCATACTTGAGTATTAGTTAGTATGTTCCATGTAATTTTGTAACTTATCCTATCTCCTACCTTAGAGGCGGGTTGTAGGAACGGTAAAACTTAATATTTCGGGACCGGGGAGCTCGGCATCAATGTTCACGAAAGTTACATTTCTGAAGCGACATTGATAGGATGCGCTACGGATGTTGCGAGTTTCCTCCTGGCCTAAAACTGACATGCCATGATATGTGTGAAAGAATCCTGAAAGCTGCTCTAAACCCTAATAAAAAAAAATTTTTAATTAAATAGCAAAATATCTCCTACCTTCAATACACTCGTATTCAAGTTCAACTATTGAGGCATTGCTTCCTCTCGCACATCCCGATATGGATGTCGATATGGATTCATAACACGAAGAGTGTCCATTACAGTTGACCTTGAGGCCTTCTCTGTCATTGATACGATATTCATTGCATTTATTATGTTCCATCGATGTTTTACATGATGTCCATTTGTTGTCAGCATACGTCACATTCTTAGACACCACGTGTATCATCTGATCTGTGTTGCAGGCAGTGTTCAGTAATACACTGATATGTGATGTTCTCGTGCATACACTTTTACCTGAAACAAGGAAACCAAGTATAATGTAAAGAGCATATAATGGTAGCAAGAATTAATCGACCCAAAGGCATGGCACCATTTGTTAAGCAAAATGGTACAGATGCAAGCCTACTAAGGAGAACATTATTTCTCCTTATTTTCTATATCAAGGAGATTCTTACGATAAAACACACTCGAATAGTCCCGCAATTCCCCCAGATAAAGCCATCTATTCAAACTTACGTTTTCCTGCATAGTATGGAAAACACCAAATTTTGATTTGCAATATTTCGTATTATGGTGCAGGGGTGCGTTCAATGGACAATACATACAATACATTGCAATACAATACTTTTCGGTACATCTAGTAGTTCGCTGAACGGGTTAATAGGAAAATAGCAGGAAATCGGTTTGCGCATGCGTCCAGTCCATTCGCTTCATGCTTTGGGTATTCATACAAAACGCTACGCGGTCCAAACCCGTATTGAAATGTATGCATACATATAAATACGCATTGCTCACTGAACGGCTCGCGTATTAATACATAGAATACATATTCATATGTATTCTCCATTGAACGCACACCAGGTTAGTCCACATAGAATGCAGCTCAGAAAGGCGTTCAAAGGTTAAATTATTGACCGAGTTCACTCGTGGCATTGTCACACGTAATTTATCATTAATTGTAGTCATGGATGTAACTGGTAAATACCTAATGTGATACAAATAATATACCTGTTAGTTTATATTATGTACATTTATATACCCATACAGTCATACCTATAAAGCCATAAAATGAAAGTGTTAGGTATAGCATGGCCGTATTTTAATTAAGGGACAACTATTGAATATATATATTGTGTATCAAATATGCATATTTGAGTCATCAGAGAGCCGTGCTAACATACATATGCATACGTATTGCTCACTGAACGGCTGGCGTAGTACTACATAGAATACGTATGCATATGTATTGTCCATTGAGCGCAGCCCAGGTCACAACAGTGTACCACGTGATGCCCTCTTTCGAGCCAACGATAAAAGACACAAAGCATCTCTCGTTCCGATTCCGTACAGCCTGTGGGGAAGGTGGGCGGGTATGTGTTTTATCGTAGAAATAGAAAAGAAGGAGAAATAATGTGGTTCTTTCTATTTCGATACTTACTTCTAAAACACACTCGGATGACTTCGACTCTCCTATGGAAGTACCGGACAAGGCGTCGGCCAGACGTGCCGTAGAGACCGCGAGCGGTCTCCGCAGACCGGACTCCCACGAGTCCGGCGCACGTGTACGGTCTCCGCAGTCCCACGAGTCCCACGAGTCAGGCGCACGTGTATTGCAACAGGTTGCCAGGCGCCCTGTCACCTGGTTTTGTACCCACGAAATTTGTTCCCTTACCACCCGTGGGTTCGGGAGCAACAGGCCGTGAAGCACCCATGCCGTACCCGCCGGTAGACGCTTCTTCTACGGTCTGGGGGTGTACCAACTCTACCTCCAGGATTACTCTATCAACTCTATCCCCAGGGGGGGGGGGGAGGCACGCCCGTCGTTGCTCTTCCTCGCAGGCGTAAGCGCTTTGCCTAAGGATTTTTTCCTTGCGGGAAGAAGCCGTGGGGGAACCCCCTGAGGCGAGCGTACCTGGGGAGGGATGAACCCCCCGTTTCGAACCCTGGTCCTCTATTTCAAAGACCTGGGGTCGGAAAGAGGAGCTGCTCCTCCCACTCCTCCCACTGTCGAGTATGGGGGCGACATGAATCGCTCCACCCTCTTCTCCACTGGACGAGATGGACTCCCGGCGAACGAACACAGAGTTCGCTTCCCAAGAGCCTTCCTCTGGCGAGACACTAGCGTGTCCCACTCAGAAGTCGTCCACGATGTGCAGATCTCGCAGGGGGCCTGCTTTGAACGGGGCCTGTTTTGAACAGGCCAAGTGCGAGATACAGAGGGGATGATCATCGTTAATGGCCAACCTCCCCGCTCACTACTAACAGTGCAAGTTGCGTTCGGGCGATTGCACCTTAATACGAAATCTTGCAAGTCAAAATTTGGTGTTTTCCATACAATGCAGGAACACGTAAGTTTTAATAGATATCTGGGGGAATTGAGAGACTATTCGAGTGTTTTATAAGTAAGTATCGAGATAGAAATACATGATTGTAACATACACATAGGCCAGTGTAATGGCTTGGCCTAATATCTTGGGACAAGCACAATATGTCGCAAAGGACATGTATATGTCCAGGGGTCATCTTCCAGAAGCTATCGTATACGTAACGACATCGTTAAACCTTCACGGAGGAACATTTAATTCGTTTATATTAGGGATACTAGTAGTTAAATGTTGTTCCGCGAAGGCTATGTCGTTACGTATAATAAAGATAGCTCTTCAAACATGGTCCAGTGATGGCGAAAGATCGTCGCGGCCTTATTAGGTTCCACCGGGGGCGATTCCAAGAGGATAAAATAAGTATGTTGATTTTTTTTATATATATATAATTCCAATTTGATATACTGGACACTAATCCAGCAGAGTACCACAAGCGTCCGGTTTATTTACAAAGACTAGTTCCATTTTGGAAACTGAACTCAGAAAGCTCTTCAGCATTGCATGGTGTTGGTGAACCGTAAATTTGTCACTACCAAGAACACCTCCTTCATAATATTGTGTATGTTTACCACAGAATGCTTTAATATATTACATTCGCCATATGATAATTACGTTCATAATCCTAATCATAGCACAGTGACACTGACTTACCATTTGCATATACTGTGAGCATCCCCATTAGAATGACCACCGGTGTAACTCGAGAGCCGAGATTCATATCGAGAGGTCTAATATATCTCAACCCCGAAAACAGATGTACTTGTATGTAAGTGTTGGTTGCTTCTGTTGATGAATGCATACCAGCATACTAGTACTTGTGTGGCTAACACTTTCCCAGATTGTTGCTATTTCGTATTCCTAGAGTGTAAACAACCAGTTAAAAATGGAATAGATTTTCCTATGCCGATTATACTGCCTGTGTAGTTTGTGTACATTTTAGTGTGCGTATTTGTGTATGGATGAATAAATTTACATTCATGTACATGACCGTGGTCTGGTTGTACAAGTCGCTAATATGTAAATCTTAACAAGGAAGTGATTGAATAGTGTTGGCAACGAATATTCGAATATTCGCACATCAGTTTGCTATTCGAAAGGCGCACCAGTGGTATATATGCGTTTCATTTCGACAGGAAATACGTTCTCAAGCTAAATACAATAAATACATGATACTTTGATAGATAAATAGTGAAACAGCGCATTATTAGATTTCCTAATTTACCGTACGTATATATGGCATCATACTTATATCCAGGTATAACCAGTCTGCCGAAATCAGCAATGCTGGAAGGTGACTGTAAAAACACCAAACTTCAATCAATCAATCAAATCGATATCCAGGTATCATATCGGCTCCATGGTGTAAAGCTTAGAGCGTCCTCCCGGAGAGCGGAAGGTCGGTGGTGCAAGCCCCGGCCGCGTCATACCAAAATACGTTAAATGATGGTAGTTGTTGTCCCCCTGCGTGGCGCTCAGCATTAAAAGGGAAGTATACAGCAACGGCTGGACGGCTCAGAGTCAGCACAAAGTGTAGGATACCCATGTTCGACTGCGACATGTGGTATTTCAAGTGTGCTGGCACTATAATGACTGGTGGAAATCCAGACTAGAACAAGCAGACAATAATATGCATGGCTCTCCACCTCCATGTTGTGAGACACATGCGTCCCATGGAGGGACCAGTCTGCCGAAATCAGTTAATTAAGCTGGACGACGACTGTCAAAGCAGTAAACACACACACACACACACACACACACACACACACACACACACACAAAATCCAGGTATATTCATTTCATCACATGTTTGGAAACATGCCGGCAGAAAACACCCGGCGGTAAACAACAGTAACGATGTTCTTA
>JAUTBT010015117.1:0-18647 GCA_032361225.1 Lepetodrilus schrolli
TAATAATATATAGTTTTAATATATAGATTAATATATATATAGAGAGCAGCTGACGCATATTTTTGGAAGTGGTGCAACCGGCTTTACAGCAGTTGTCATCATATATCAAAATGTTCATTTGAGTTTGTAGATTATGAAAACCATATGATGGGCTGAGATATATTGACCCTTATTTCGGGTTACCCCACCCATATTTGTCGGTGAATGAAATCTCACGTAAGAAACATAAACAGTCATATTATCCTTATTTAATAAGTTATTATTTTGCTTTAAATAGCTTAAATTTTGTGCCGTTGTATTTATTGTACCATTACATTATGCTTTAGTGTATTGCAAAATGTTATTACAACAAGAGTTATTGCCCTTGCTTACCTTTCATAAACATACGGGTTGTCGCATGGGCCTGTTATTCATAGTATGTTTTAAATAATTTTTCTATTCACTAGAAACATCATTCCAAATAATAATGTCAATATAAGCACTAACATGTAAATGTGAATCGATTCTCGCTGGTTTCGGGTCGTTTCGTACCATTAGTTTGATCTATATAGGCCCTATCCCAATATACAGTATATTGTTCATCGAAAAAGAGCATAATTTCATAGGCCAAGAGCGGAGTAGACCTACCTACTTTGCTAGTGCATGTAATTAACTCATGACTAATGTAATGGAAGGAATTGTCGTACGTCTTTGTATATGTTGCTATGGAAACGACTGAAATGTCAACATATGTTTAACAATCCCCTTTGATTATAGAACACACTCGTGCATTTTTATACTCAAATACAGCTTTCTCTTAGTTTGCATAGAGTTTTAAATTCGACATGTTATGGATATGTTTACAAAATTTCGCATTTCTATCAACAACAACAAATAAATACAAAGAAATTCTGGCAAGTTCGCGATAACGTTTTCAGGAAACCAGCAATCGATACGATCAGTCATTAGGTTTATGAAACGGCAAACTGCAAGCAATTATGCTATTTAAACGTGTAACTTACATTTCATAAACGATATAATAAGTAACCAAATGAATATCAATCCTACTATATGTAATGTAATGCATCTTAGTATTAATAAAATAATTTGATTAAATGTGTCTTGTCGAGTATATACTTGTAAAACATATCCCGACTGATACATATTTAACTTGTGACCAATGTAATATAAACTCCTAAAATAGGACAAATTATAGTGTAACCTGATTGAAAATATTGTTATGGGTGCTCACTAGCTCTCTAAATGTTCCAACCCTTACTATAAAACACCAATTGTCAAAGGAAGGGAAATTTCTTAAGACAGAAATCTGTTATCCAATTGTTCTTTAAGGTAACTTACATTGGAGTAGCGGATCTAATTTGAATAGAATAATCACAGTGATATATTAGTATATGTCCACTGAACAGATATGGTAGATATAATGTTCTAGTTCATTATATTATTCATAATGACATAATCCGCATTTGTATTTCTATTTTCACTGTAAGTCTGCGTGATCATGTTTCTGTGGTTTATGTTTTGCTCTAACAAATATTATGTATTTAGTAACGATTGAACGTAATTCTCTCTCTCTCTCTCTCTCTCTCTCTCTCTCTCTCTCTCTCTCTCTCTCTCTCTCTCTCTCTCTCTCTCTCTCTCTCGCGATAGGCAAGAACATCATTTATTGGAATTTAAAAATATTCAGAATGTGTTAGCAATATCGTGCAGGAAAAGGGGTGGGACAGGACCTCCGGACCTAGTCTTCTTGACTGGTCTTCACGTCAACACAGAAGAAGGAGATCGGTCAAATAAACTAGGGAACCAGCCCTACCAAATATTTAATGTGTTCCCTGACTCAAATATACGTTACCAGTATACATACAGCTAGACTGGTAATACACAGTATACATGCAGTACTAATACGGTTACGGTAATACAGTACTATAAATTCCAAGATATATCCAGCTGCCGTACTAAATTCCAGTTATATTTGTATTGTTATGATTCGTAATTTATCTGTATGTGTTTTGTAATCTGGTTACCGGTGCAAGCTTGAAATTATATTTGAAATAATCAAAATCGATACTACTGTACTCCGTTAATTACGCATTGGTGTTGAAACTCTCCTTCAATCGCTCCCGTATACCATCAGATTTGGATAGAATATGGTAAAATCATTGTATATTGTTTGCTTAAAATGTACATAACCAAAAGTAACGAACATTTCGAACTATGTTGTCTTACTGAACATAGCATAAACCGGATGTACAGAAAAGGAGCGTATTTTCTATTCAAATTTCAATAAAGATAGAATAGAAATATATGACAATTTTATTCCGGCAAGAAGTAGATGGGCTTACTGGACATTATCTTGCATACATATCTAATTTCAAGTCGAGAGATAGCCCTGTAAGTAACTGTAACTCAACATTCACGAAGCATTCGTCTTCCAATTCACTATTTCAGCAATGCTTTAGACAACAGAAGTAATATTCCAGACATAAAACATACCTAGTTAGTCATATAACCGTACTAACAGACATAACGTCACCATATGAAAATGGCAGTATTTTCAATGTTTTTGGAGATACTTTACTGAAACTTTGTGAAACGGTTGTATTCCATTGTATAAATACCTACATTAAGGTACACGTACTATTAATCATTATGTAAATGTCGCTGGTAACATACATTTCACTCCAATAATTATGCTCCGATGCGTGTGTATACAATTCATAATAAAAGCGACATGGATTCGGAATGTATTGCAAACTGTATTTAAACTTGTTTTAAAATAATTAAGCTTTAATTTAATCTATTTATCTTCTTATGGAGACAGTACGCTATGATGTCAGTAACGTACATTGTGTAACGTACAATTCCAACAAACCACGAGCACCTATTCAACATAGTACAAAATGTTATTCCATTGAGAAATTAAAATTACTTTCATGAAAATGTAAACTTCAATATATACAGTACATGACTCATTGTTCAGGGGGAAAGAAAGTAATAACTCTAATTTGATTGGGACAGTAACGAATACGGTACGTCATTTTCGGTTATTCAAGGCCGTGGATGAAAAGGAATCCATGTTGGTACACATCCAGTTCAGTCAATGAATGCTCTAAGGTGTTGTTTATGATATTTCAACAAGAATTTGCTGAAAGTACAACTTAATTTAACGTGAGCAACCATTGACATTTTATTTTATTTACCGAATTGGGTTTCCGTGGCTTTGTAGTAAAAGAACAATGCCGACATTTCATTGAAAGTAGTTTCGGGAAAAGTATACACGGAAGTTGAAACTTGTTGAGAAGTTTACACCATATGAAGGCAACAATTTCTCGTGTAAACATTTGTCACCTGACCCGGTTTTATCCAATTTGCAGTGTCATAGTAAGAAAATATTTTCTGATAAATGTGGTAGTATCAAACAGTAACAATTGCCCGTGTTGTATCCTTCACCAACAAGGAATAGGGTAGGATAATCGCCAGGTGAATGGTACCCTTCTAACACTAGAACATAGCAGGTGTGATTGTATATCACTCAGGGAGTTGAGATGGCACAGAGTGCATATGAATCCATTGACCATAGGTAATAATGTAGTGCTTTGAGCATTTCTTGGGGAGGAGGAGGGGGGGGGGGGTATCTGGTACACAACAAATATGCATGCTTTATTATTAAAATGACCATTTCCTTTGAGTTCCATTGTCATCGCAGTTCAACAAACACTTCATTTCATCAGAAACATATAATTTTATTCAATGCTTTGATGAAGATTACCCACAACATTTTGATATGACTACAACACTAGAACTTGTACATAGGACTACACAGAACATGTATAATATACAGCATCATCCCCAGATGAGAAACAGAACAGAAACCATGAGTATGTGTAGATAGACGATGAAGAATACTTGTGAGAGTGGACAGAACTGATGATGTGCATGACAATGTAGTTTTCTTCTTCTACTGAATTAACCGCGCCTAATGAAACAGGACACTGCTGATCCTGGGATTGGAAGTTGCCTGGGTCCAGTTGCACGAAATACTTGTAGGCTACAATAGTTGTAGGGACTTACAACTGTCGTTACAATAGTTGTAGCGCTGTCTTATTTCGTGCAACCCAATTCCAATTGTAGAAGACTCTACAATTGGACTTGATGATGACTATACAATTTGACTTAGAACTATTGTAGTGCTACAAGAGCGTTGTGCAACTGGACACTGGGGGTGAATTAGCCATACATGTAGCCCTGATGACCGAGAAGCAGTAGGAGCACCTGATATCACACACTCATGCATCTGCATTATGTTATAATATTTTACAAAATATGATACTCTCAATAGCTTATTTGAAATCTTGATGGTGCCATCAACAATTAATTTCATTTAACCAATCATTAAGAAATTGAGATGTATATTTCTGTGAAAAAAATAACTTCTATGTTGATACAACATTGCACAAAATGCTTGCAGTAGCATACTTGCATTCCAAATTAGTAAAACTGGAATTTGATGGCAGACACTCAAGTGACTACTACAGGGACTCGAGACTGGGCCCAGTGGCTTGAGTAGGTACAGAATGTGACAATAGAAAATGTGTCTGTATTCGAATGATATGAAACCATGAATGATAATATTTACATCATGTAAAGAATATGTAAAAGAAAGAATAGGTGAGACACGAAGAATGAATGATGAGACTAACAATATCTTAGAGAATTTACAAAACAAATATCTTCATTGACATGCATTGCAATATGTCGCACTAAGTATTGTAAAACAACAAGAACACAAGTCAATTGAGTGTTGTTGGCACAACTGACCAATCAGTGTTGATGGCACAACTGACCAATCACCGAGGACTAGGCAGTTTGGAGTGCATAGCACACTGTTCAGTGACGTCCAATAACCTAACTGAATTGGGGAGGATGTTCGCATTTGAGTGTTGGGACTAAAGTGTTGTGTTATGGGCATTTAATTTGAATTTACTGCATTCGACTTGACACCAGTGTCCAAGAAAATACAGCCTTCATTTGGCATGTACAACCTGTGCAGAGTAAATGATATTGTTCCCCAATCTGTTGTATCTTTTCTTAGAACTCCCTCAATAGTCATCTGATGAATTTGAATTTGTATGAAGTCTTTTTGGAAGATTGTTATCCCACCTGATAGCAGCATATGGAAAATACATATAATATTGACATTGTGTGAAAAACAAATGTACAAGTCTCTCTTCAAAACAGTGACATGTTATTGTAACATATACTAGCGGAAAAAAACTATTATGAAATTAAATAATGTATCTTTCAGTAAATATTCATAATATCGCCTTGACTTTAAGGTCGTGATGCATGTGTGACATCATGTCAACAAGACGCCCATATTCGGTTGGTGCATCTACGGAATCGATACCAAACTGCCACATTATTAGTCATTCACAGCTCGGAAAATTCCTGGGTTGCAACCACTTAGTGATAGAACCATATGCAACCGGCTGCTGGACCACAACATCTGGCCCCGACGTCCAGCAATACACCCAATTTTGCTTCCACGTCGCAGTCAAGCATGCCTAGCTTGGTGTAGACAGCATCTGAGGTTCAGAAGACAACACTGGGACAGTATTATGTTCCCAGATAAATCCAGGTTTTATCTGGAGAGCTCCGATGGTCGTGCAAGGGTCTATAGACATTCAGGAGAACTTTTATCGCACGTGTTACTCAACATCATCAGTTTGTGAGTTGAAGTGTAATGGTATGGGGTGACATCACAACTCATGGGAGAACATAGCTCATCATTGTTAATGGCAATTTGAATGGTGTATGCGACCAGGACATAACCGTTCGAGATCATGTTCACGCCCGATATTGACATTGTTAATTGAGATGTTACACCACCCCACTTTTAGGGCCTGTCTCCTGTTACCAGATAATAATATTGCCAATGAAAATGTTATGATAAAAACATTGATGAGACGTCTGACCAAATATTATGTTGTAATGTTCAATAACATAGCATTTACACCACTTTATTACATGAAGCACAGTTACTTTTTCCCCAGTAGTATACTTTGAAGTCAACAAACATCTTTAGTTTGTAGAGTACAATGTACTAGCGTATTTTTTAACAGTATTCAAGGCTAAAAATCTTATCTACATTTACAAACATCACGATTATTAACAAATGTTGGTGAAACATGTCCTAAACGCATGTATAATGAATGAAATGAATACAATGTTGCCATGTTCAGAAAATAATGTTAAAAAAATAGTACTTTTGTTAATTTATCTTTTTTTTTCCAATGGCCAGTAACTTTATTCTTAATGATGGACAATATAAAACAACTCAAGTTATTCTCCTTTCACTGCCTGAATATCTGGTTGGTATTAACTCTCCATGCTGAAGGCAACTGGAGATGCCCTAAAGAGTCTGTGCCTACCGTAATCTATCAGGGTTACTTAAACTAAATCTTGGTGATAGTGCTCAGCCATGTTCTAGTAAAAGATAATGCTATATCCAAACTTGGCAATGTTAAATCCAAACTTGGCAATGATAAATTCAAAGTAAGCAATGTTAAATCCAAGCTGAATATCCTGAATGAAATCATGGACAAGGACTACAAAACAAACCACCTAATATATGCACATATTTAACACACCATATTTCTTGGATGATACATACTGAAAACAGATGGCATCTGCGACTGTTCTAACCTACAAATAAATAGTAACTTTCAGCAAATAAATAACTAAATTATTTCATTTTCCAACATGATGGGGATGCAAATGTGTGTAATAAATTTATTTACATATGCCAAGAGGTTGAAGCTCAACCAACCAAGCTAGAAAAACTATGAGGTATATTGAACTATGTAGAAGAAAAGAAAAATGAACATATAATTCAGTCTCATTGCTATCCTTTCCCACTTACTTATTTGTAATGAAGGTGAATTTTCCCCTTAATAATGTAAGTGAATTTTCCCCAATAATGATTGGAAGCTCAGTCACCAGAGAAGTCAATGAATCATCACACACAGCAGATCAATGTTGTGGGTTTTCGTCAACATAATGAAGATCTTTTGAATGGAAACCTGAAGTATATTCATTAATGTTGAATACATAGAATACCTAAATGCATTTTTGACATCCGGCATAGAACCTGTCCACTTATCCTCATCTCAGATCTATCTGCATATTTGACTGATTTTCTTAAAAAGTATATTTTCTAATAAATCCGTCCTGCTTTGTATTAATTACTGCACCACTTGCAAGAATGTTTAAACTTGCATCCATTCCAAACAATACATTTGAGATTCTTAAAACCGCCAGTAAACATTTTCGTCAGCAAATCCACAGAATTCCACATGCATTCACAACAATTATCAATTACTTTTCTATGTTCATAAGCTACACCATCCCTTTGATTTTAATAGCGATAAACTTCCTTTTTTTAAACCTTCCAATTATTTTTATAGTAAATACATTACAGACCTACATCAAAATGCCTAGCCTAAACTCAGTACATTGTCTCGTCAATCGCGGATCCGATTTAAAGTTCCGATTTAAAGATCCGATTTAAAGTTCCGATTCTTCATGACAGACGTCAACAGCATTTCACTCCGTTTTTATCTCGGCTTCCGAGACGGGCGTTCCTGACGACGGCTGCGGGGTCTTCTTGTCCTGCCACGGTCCTGACTGCAGCGCCGGGGAGTTCTGGAACTTGTCCTGGTCGTCCTCCCCAGAGTTGGGCTCGTGCTGTGTGTTCTCCAGCCGTGTGATGAGTCGCTCATCTTCATCTCCAAACTCGCCTCCCATGAGGGTGGGCTCACCTACTACCATCACATCCTGAGGAGAGAGAGGGAGACAAAACACCATTAGGAATGACAGAAATATATAGATGTAGAATAAAAAATTTAAAAAAACATTGGACATGTCCTTCAGTCTCATTACTATCCTTTCCCACTTGTAAAAATGTATGGTAAGTGAATTTCATAATGAAAAATAAAAAGTATCCAATTTCTTATTGTGAAAATGATGTTGACCTTCTGCAAGCATAATTAAATAAGACCAGGGCATCTAATTATTTTTTTTGGATTCGGGTTTTAAGTCGCTTTCAAGGTTCTTTCACTTATATCACTACTTGTCAGTTTAGGGCAGGTGGAAACCTGCAACATCCGTAGCGCTGAATGTTGCAGTAAACCTGCGAGCATCGGCTGGTACTGACAAGACCAAGAACGATAACTGCATTGCCACTCTACAGACATCGCATCCTATCAATATCGCGTCAGAAAGGTAACTATCTCGAACATTGATGCCGGGCGCCCGGGGCGGAGATTTGAACATGGAACCGTGGCTCAGAAGTCCAACTGTTCTACCACTGCGCTACCACCCACCTCCAGGGCATCTAAAGTTTCCTCCAGAAGGATAAAAGATTAAATACTTTTGCCAAAAGAACAACATGGGGGCCAGTTCTGATCACGACATGGTACACCACGTTTCATATTTACATTTACATATGGCAAGAAGACTAAAATTTGAACTGAATACCTTTTTACCACCAATTTTCGACAATAAATTGCTAGCATGACATAACTCTTCAAATGGTAGATTCAATAACATAAAATCTTACAAATAATTATAGTCAATGGGTGTGAAGATAATTTGCTACACTTTTCACTAAAATTCAGCAGACAATTTCCCCCAAGTAACAAGATGTCGACAAACAAGTGAATCACTGACTTAACGAACTAAAGATGATGAACAACACAGTAATTATGATCCACTGACACAGTGCAATGTCAGACGTCGACTATTTCCAACATTCTATAAAGTAACTAAGTATAAGTAGTCTACTAGGCTAATTGTTTGCTATGTCATGTTATTAGAAGAGTGAAGCTAAAAGTGTTAGACAGATTCTCTGATTCAGATAGAGCAGATGATGGACTGAAAGTGAAAGCAGATGGACTGAAAGTGAAGACCAACAGACAGACAGACAGACTGAAAGTGGAGACAGGTGGATTGAAAGTGAAAATAGGAACATTGAAAAAAAAGACTGAAAACAAAGGAAAGCAGACTGAAAATAAAGATGGGCAGACTGAAAGAGAAGACATGCCATTTGAAAGTGAAGTCACAGACTGAAAGTGAAAACAGGCAGACTGGAAATAGACAGCAAGACTGAAAGTGTGAAGACAGCTGGACTGAAAACAAAGAAAGCTGGACTAAAAGTGAAGACAGCCAGACTCGTCATGCAGATTGATCAGATGGACTGAAAGTGAAGACAGGTAAACTGGAAACGAAGAAAAGTCAGACTGAAAGTGAAGACATGTAAACTGAAAGTGACGCCAGGCAGACTGGAAGCGGAGGAAGCTGGACTGAAGTGAAGATAGGCAACTACAAACAAAGTCCATCCTCACCACTTACCCCAGGCACAGACGATCCAATGTTGAACGACTGTGGCCCAGGAGACCGTTTCTTCCCGGTACCCCCCTCACGACTGTTCATTCCAGTACTGTTCCCTGCCGATGTTTTCCGCTTCCGCCGTTTGTTAGGTGGGCGTGTTGTTTCTGAAAATGCAAATAATAGCTCACATCCCAAAATAACCACAAATAAACTTTGCAATTTCTAAAAGAAATTACAGGTACCAGTAATTCAAGTTATGATGACAGGTATATAATATACACTGGTTCACATTAATATATCACTATTATTGTTTCTTTCACAAAGTCCACACCAGAGTCAGTAGTTAGAATTAATGATACGATGTATGCCAAACAAAAATGACATTTTTTCATTTATATAAATGTGGTTTTTTTTATAAACCAAGCATGTATATAATATAAACCTTAATGTTCTTTTGAAAGTTATAAAAATAAAGGCCTTGCCGATTCATTTATCATGCAAAAACTTCCTTCATAAATGTTCAAGCTAAATTTACTGAAATGCACACACATATCCATGTATATACACACACTTGCTTTAATTACTATTCGGTATTAATATATAAATTATCCCAATGTAATCGCTCCTCTTTCCATGCAATCTTAACTTATATTATTTTTCTAATCATGCTATGAGATCAGCTGTTACAGTACCCACGAGACACGCTCATGGCAACAGATTCATTACCACTTTTCTGGCAAGAAATACCTATGCCAGAACCATCTTTCATAACAGTAATTACATAAGTAACCACATAACACACTCTCTATGGAAGAAGTACAGATTCTGCAGTCCAGTCACATGAGTTAGTTACATCTACACTGCATAATTTAAAGTCCAAAAGCAAATTAAAGGTTGAAGTCAAACTGGAATAGAGCTGCAATTAAAAATGATTCTATTTAAAGAAAGAACAGTGAGTAAAAATAAAATAATTCAGAGCTGAATACATGTATATATAGAAGCAAGGCGGTGTCAAAGAACCACATTTTAAGCATTACCAAACCTTGTTCTGTGAAGAGTAACCTCCCTTTGATGACCAGCTTTTTCCCCCCTCCCCAGTGCTTGTGTCTTCATTGCATGTTAGTTCTAGACAGATTCCCAAACAACCAAGTAATGCACACTAGGATGGAGACTAGAGGTCAAGGGTATGTCAAACCATTGGTGGATATCAGAAATTGATCAAGATGATGTATCAACTGCATCTCATGCAACTTTGCGATGATTCCCATTCAGCTGCCTCAGTTTCAGTAAACTAAAAAACAATAATCGCATTTACCTCTGTTTATGTATTCAGAAAACTATGTGGTCTGGTGGCACCAAAATGTGAATCATCAGTATTAGGATAATAGCCAAATTTACGGCACTGCAATACCTAGATACAAAACCCCCACATATTTCTCTCATGGATATTTGGACACGTTTTCGTGAATTGTCATTTCGGATACGTGCTTCCTTCCACCTCACGCAATGGTTTGACCCAGACACAAGGGACAGGGTGAGGCGTATGAACATTAATTCTTGTCTGTGAAATCTGCTGTGTATTAGTCTGTGAGTAGAAGGAAATAAGTAGAATGTTTACTTTCCCAATACTGGGGCATTAACTGCCCACCTGCAGCGAGTTTGGCCATATTTTGATCGGACGGCGAAGTTCGCCGGGATTGGTGATCACCTTGCAGTGGTACTGAGAAGAAATCAAAATGATACGGTGTGACACAGACGTCTAGTGAATAGACAGATCTAATCCAGGAATGTGTGTGTAGCTCCACTGCATTTGTATGAGGACATTTTTTAAATTACCGAAACAATAAAAAATTAAAAAAATTAATTGAGAATCCAGATTGATGTTTTTGATTATTAATTTTTACATTACAATGTTTTCATATACTATAATAATTTGGGCTTTGTTCAATGGTGAATGATGTCTCCATAACCTAATAGTCCACTATGTATAGTTCCACAAGTTAGAATTGTTTTAACTGCTCATGACCTTTCTAGATGTTTACTGCAATGTCAATAATATTTTTGGTTACTCTTTTCTTTTCTTCGGTACTAGACAAACTGAAAACAATTCCCTACATTGAAAATTTAATGATAACTTTTCACATTAGATATTCGCCAGCATATAATTACGGCTATCAATGAATGCTACATCGCAACTATTCTATTTAAATAATGTCAATATTTGGTGTGATTTTATTAATGTCATCATTGATCATCTGTGAAATCTGTTGAAGAATCGTCGCAATGGGTGAAAGATTCCCGTAGCGACATAAAACTCCATAATCACTCTCACTGTTGAAGTCAGAGTGTCATTTATTGTAAATGTTGTGATTTACAGTATTGCAAGAGAACCAGTCTTGACTAGTTGTTGGACTGTAAGCAATCGAAATAAAGGTTCAACGAGTAGATGTACAGTGGAATACAATGGAGAGATCAGTCAACATCTGTGCCTAAATTGGACTAAAATGTTGAACAAAAAGAAAAAGATATTTTGGAAAAGAAATTCTAATGTAATAAATAAATCCTCAATAGTAAATATTTTTTTATTATTTTTTTGTTGTATATTTTTTGGGAAAAGGCCAAAGATACTAATCCTACAATGATTAAAGGCTACAATAAAGAATCGTAGAAATCCTCTGTATCTGTTGTTGAATGCAGTGGAGTATTCTACATGTAACTAAAAGGCGTGGTAGTGTTCACAAACAAAAATCAATCACTACGGAGATGACATGAAATGAACAGCAGTTGACCATAAAGAAAGCAGAATACATACAGTGAAAAACAAAAATAGATATAAAAATCTGACCATTAAGCTGCTCCCCCACCAATGTAATGTATACCAATAACACATTTTATTACACAAAATTGGATTATAAATACAAACATCCGCTTTCCTAAAGCATCATGCATAACTTTGTTTCAGTTAGCAAAGTGAAAACTGCCTTCTTTAAAAAACATATTACTACATGCCTTAAATTTGTGAGATATTACGTTGGATTTATTGCCACTATATATAGATCTGTATTATATGTATATCTACTGGAACAAAATCATTTTTTTAAAATAAAATAAAAATCTCACTGGCTGAATAATAAAGACTAAAAGAAATAGTTTGATGTACACCAGAATTCCTTCCTTCATATTAAAGCACTATTCAATAGGAACTATGAAAATGTAATAGGTACAGCTTCAAATTACCAGCTCAGCTATCAACCAATCAATACTCCTAGTCATTTGACATTCCTAAAACAGCTGTGAGATATTAGTCCATATAATGCGAGCCTAAATAGAATACTTAATGCATTTGCAAATTGCAATGAATATTTAAATGACTTTAACATGAATATAAATTAAAAATAAATTAAAAAAAGATTTTGTGCAGAATGACAAGGAGTGAAAAGAAAGCATTGTGTGGAATCCACAGCTACAGTGAGGTTAACTTCTCCAAAACCACAGGACCAAAGACAGTCGGTAGTTACCTTTACCAGGGGGCGCTACCATTCGCTGCCATTTTTGGAACAGCGTTGTCTTGAGACAGTCACGTGGGTTGAGGCCGTATGCCTTGTGTCGTGACATCAGCTCCTGCATGGGCTCAAGGATAACACACAGCTGAAATGAAGAATTCAACAAAGGTGAACATATGGTAGTTGAAATGGATGGGCATTAATAAAGCACAGCTGAAATGGATGGGCATTATTAAAACAGCTGAAATAGATGGGCATTATCAAAGCAAAGCTGAAATGGATGGGCATTATACAAGCAGAGCTGAAATGGAGATGCAGTGTTGAACAAGGGTGAAATGGAGTGGCTAAAGAGCAGAAAAGGATGGAATGGGGCTAAACACACCTGCTTTTTTAATAGTAAGTTGACACAAGATAGCCCAAGATTCATTCAAAATCCAGCGACATAAACTGGTCAAATATCTAAATGCACTACACAGCTGAGCCTCTCCCATTGTGAAGTCACATAAAAATGTCACAATGCAGACGTCATTCATAGCCTCGCTAGCAACTGTACAATTAATGTTCACATATTTTTGTAGTTTACGTTCATTGGAATATTTTCATCAAAACCTATATTTCTGTTTTCAAACCATGCTGTATGAATTTTAATTAAACATAACCTTGATTAGCAAGTATCTAATGCTATATCTCTGATTAGGTGTCACTGGTAGTCTGTTACCGGTTTGAAACCGTTTGCCGGGAAACGATTTTCGGAAATTGACTTTGATAAACCAGTTTAAAAGTATCCACGTCACACAGCATTCCAAAGTGGCCTATAGTTTGTCATTAAATGCACTGACATCCATATTTGGTAGATGATCGCGGGAAATATTTTATGGAATGCCAAATAAAACAACAATAAAAATGTTAAAACATAAAATATTGCACCTTTAATAAAACAAAATATGTTTATATCAAGACACTATCACTAAATATTTTGAGTAAGTATTATTTAATGCAGAGGGGGAACATCTGAAAGCCAGAACTGGGAAAATGACTGAATTTGCATGTGCTGATGCTCTTCTTCACACACCTGCACATGCAAATTGAGCATGATGAACTTACCTAAACAGCTTTCATTGAAACGGTTTCACTTCGTTTGCTTTACCGTTTTTGTTACAACGGTTTGAAAGCGGTTTAGGGTCGTCCATCTGAACTGAGTGAGTTATTGTTTTACGTCACAACGAGAATCTTTCACCCATTCACGATGACCAAACATACTGCAGTGTGGACGTAAATCAGGGCATAGGCCATTCTCTTACTACAGCAGGGAATGACAAACCTCCATTTATGCCTGGTCAACTGGACCGACTGAAACATAGTCCTGAAGACTCTGACACTACTAAAATATTGGCATCGATCAAATTTCACTACAGTTTCTGCCTTAATACTTGCACACGGCTACTAGGTCATCTCAGAGCCTGGTACATCTTACCCTGAGGAAGTTAAGTGTGTAGTTTGTGAGGCCTTGCCGTGTGATGTTCTTCGACAACTGTTCCACCATAGACGGATCCTGCTGCAGGAAAATATTACAGATAATAGATGACACAGCAATAAATGTACAGATAAGAAATATACCATATGCAACATGTCAAGTTTGATTGATTGAATTAGTGCTTTTAGTCGCAGCGGGAATATTTCTTCAACCATACGTGACAACATGTTAACCCTCTCCCTGCTGGATTAGGCACAGGCACTGCTCTTTAGGGCATCTCCAGTTGCCTCCAGCATGGAGAGTGTTAAGTAAACCGGGGAAAGATATATTAGATAATACACTGGGTTTTTTTATGTATGAAAGGCATAGGGTGCTGATAAATATTTAGTCAAGATGGTGTTTAAGATGAAAGAATACACAAATGTATTTGAATCTGTCAATGTGAGCACTGGCTGGATCTGACAAACCAAGGCTGTCGACTACACTATGAGATTAACCACACATTACATTCTATCATGACCATATTATCAAAAAGATAAATGTCCACCGATATTAATGCCATGTTTCCTGTACAAGTTCAAACTCTGGACCTCCGACTCCGATAATCTGCCATTGCACTACCACACACCTTCCACCTCCACACCAAACTCCTGTACCGTATATTGTGGGGTATAAGTCCATATTTGGGTATAAGCCCACCACCCTTTTTCAAAAGATAAGCAAAGTGGGCCTATTCTGTATTATAAGCCCACTACATATTCTGCAAATGTATCCCCCTAAAACTGAAATATGACATAGTTTACTCCTGCCATAAACTGACAAGCCATTATATGAATCGTGAAAGCAGTAGTAGTATTACAATAGTAGTATTACTATAGTATAATGGTAGAACATTCGATGTTTGACCCAAAGTCCTGGCACTATGTTCGCGAAAGTTTATGTATCCAATGTGATCGGATGCACTGATGATAGGATATGCTGTCTGTATTTAAATCGTCACAATTGGGTGAAAGATTCCCGCTGTGATGTAAAACAATAATTCATGAACTGCACTTAAAATAAGAAAATAAAAATCTGTACTATTATGTTCTGCACATTCAAGGAGCTGGTCATCAAGATAGGTCGTCAGAACCAGTACAACACCACCCGGGTCCGTCGCTACGACAACAGCCTGATCTTCCCACACGTACAGCGCGGCTTCAAGTACTACCTCGAGCAGGAGACCATCCAGACTATCAAAGACCGCGGTAACCGAAACTCGAAGGACATGCTGTACCCGACGTCGCGGACCAAGCTGGAGTGGAACCGCGAGACTAAGCACCGCGACAGCCACTACGTCCAACGCACCATCACGTTCGAGTTCCTGGAGCCGTACAGCAACGGTTCGTGCAGCCAGCACTACAACTGTCTGGCCTGTCTGACCGACACGCTGTGCAGCTGGTGCCACGAGACCTACACGTGCTTCCGACGCGACGTCGCCAGGAACGACTCCAGATGCCATGGGAAGAACGACCCGTATCTCATCACCAATACGGCGGAGTGCCCATGGTGCGACCACCACGTCAACTGCAACACGTGCGCCTCGGTAAGCTTTCAGGATTCTCAGTTTTCCCAGAGAGCACCAGGCCCCCGTTCCACAGAACGATCGTAGAGCAACAAGAGTCAGAACTCCCGTGTTAACATGGAGGTACTACTCTCATAGGGGCGGGTGGTAGCGCAGTGGTAGAACAGTTGGACTTCAGAGCCAAGGTTCCTGGTTCAAATCCTGTCCCGGGGGACCGGCATCAATATTCGCGAAAGTTACCTTTCTGACACGATATTGATAGGATGCGATGTCTGTAGAGTGGCAATGCAGTTATCATTCTTTGTCTTGTCAGTACCAGCCGATGCTCGCAGGTTTAATGCAATATTCAGCGCTATGGATGTTGCGGGTTTCCTCCTGCCCTAAACTGACAAGTCGTGATATAAGTGCAAGAATCTTGAAAGTGACTCTAAACCCCAATTTAAAAAATAATATTAAAAGAATTCGCTAAATCCACCCCCCTAAGGCATGCCATATTAGTATCCCCGGTCAATGGATCAGTGTGCCTTCTCAACGCCCTGGAGAGTATATAAAGAGTTTAGCTGAAAATATGATAACAATACAAATTCTTTAGCTGATAACTTGATATCAATGATGTTTTGGTAGACCATCCATACTCAGAGGGTGAAAGTAAATAGTTTAATGTTTTGGACATAACATTATTTCTAGTTTTCAACTGATAATTTGATAACAATACAGTATTCAGCTGATAGCATGAAAAGCTAATGAAAACAACACCATTCTTTAAAATGGTAAATTTGAGATCCATTTACATTGTTCAGCTGATAACTTGACAACAATACAGCTTGGTTGATAATTTGAATGATAAAATTATTCAACTGATTCCAGTTATACCGATTGCACTTTGATAATACATTCTTTGACTGAAAACTTGAAAATAATACTTCAGTTCATAGAAATTAATACATAATTACATGTATTGTACTATATACTAGTATATAGAGGATATTCTAAGTTTTATTTCTCAAACCGTACATCTATCTCATTGATTGGATTCATGCAGTCAATATTTTCATGAGTGGTGCAACTAATATTAATTTTATATCTTAATTTATTTATTGCAGAAATGTTTATCCAAATTGTTAGTGAAATAGTAAACTTTACGAAAATCTTGCTACAATCCTGCATCTGTAAAAGTGTAAATAACTTGAGTTGAGTAATAGCTTTGATATTTTGATATATACTATAAAACTATAATACAGATACAATTACTTACCACTGTGATATTTTCATTGATATATATGCTTCTGTTTTTAGTCATTGCAACAATAGCAACACTCAGATTCACTCTCAAGGCATAGATATTGCCTGAAAATAGAAATGTTCACAATCATGACAATTATACATAGTCATTTACGGTGTGGGTCTATTCCCCGGGCCCAGACTTGTCATCTATTCCCCGGGCCCGGACTTATCGTCTATTCCCCGGGCCCAGACTTGTTGTCTATTCCCCAGGCCCAGACTTGTCGTCTATTCCCTGGCCCCAGGCTTGTCGTCTATTCCCTGGCCCCAGGCTTGTCGTCTATTCCCTGGAACCCAGACTTGTCGTCTATTCCCCGGACCCAGACCTGGACCCAATTCCCGGCAATTTGATTGGCTTATGTGGTTAGGGTTAAGAATTGTGTCTGGGTCCAGTGAATAGATCGCAATTCTGGGTCAGAAGAATAGATCTCAGTCATATACCCACAAACTGGTTGTTGCAACAAGAAAAAGTCAATTTGATTAGGTTTACCCTCTACCTGCTCAAGGCAACTGAAAATGTCCTGGTGGATTTATATTTGAATTCCATAATTCTAATAATTCAAACCCTCTGGAATAAAAGAATTCTGACCCTAAACATTCAAACATGGTCAATGTTTCCAAATGGTATTTTTATAATTATTTGGACATTGTCATCTTTCTAATTATTAGTACGTAGAATTATGGCAGTAATGGTGGACAGCTTTCCAATAAGGTGAAAGGAACGACTCCCACACCAACAAGATTGCCAGCGAGTACAGACCGCGGAGTGTGCGAGACGTTCCATTGACAACATTGCCTGTTCAGAGAAATCAGAACACAGTTCGCACAGGTCAAAGAAGCGTCACCTTTGCCACCAGGGTACCATTTACAGCCAGAGAAATGTATGGTATTACGGGAAGGGTAGAAATGCAGTCATATGTAGCTCGGAGTTCTACACTTCCCTGAGGGAGAAGTTACTGTTAGAGATCAACATTGCCTCAGAATACTTACAGAAGCCCAGGAAAGCCATTAGGGTCAAGATGTATCTCTTTGGTATGTCCAATGTCAGCCTACTGAGCCAGCCACCGCCATTCTGGTCACCAGGAAGTTTCCGTTCGCTGTATTCCTGGTGAAATGTGGGTTTGATTGACAGCCGCTCTTCATAGGTCTCCGAGGAAGGAGACCCCGCGATTGGCTGGTGCTCACTCTCCATGGCAACCAATCAAAAGAGTCCTGCAACAAAGAGCAATGAAAATCAGGCTGAATAATAAATATGGTTTATGATTACACATTTTAGGATTATTGCAAGCAAGTATCAGACATGTAATGATCCCTCCATGTAAGGATCACACAAGGATCACTGCATATAAGGATCACACATATATAACCTGTCCGGATCACACCCTCGGCGGGGGGGGGGGGGGGGGGGGGGGGGGGGGGGGGGGGGGGGGGGGGGGGG
>JAUTBT010015128.1:0-22688 GCA_032361225.1 Lepetodrilus schrolli
TCTATCTATCTATCTATCTATCTATCTATCTATCTATCTATCTATCTATCTATCTATCTATTTATTTATTTATTTATATATATATAACACCTGGCACATATCCGACATATTATCCGTCGCACGAAAGTAAATAGGTTAAAGCAAGTTGAATGATGATGCAACACAACGGTTTAAGCAGGAATCTTGCAGTACAGGAGTTAAAACCACCTCAATACCAACTCAATAACTCTATTCAAGCATGAGTTGGAGTTCCATTTGTCATTGACACATTTATATCTGAAATCAATGTAAAAGAGAATTGCAAACGTAGAAGTTAAACTTAAGCCACCGGGGCGATTATTTAGAGGCCGGTGGTTACACATGCACACTAAATAAATCCATTCGAGGACAGTTGACAGTGCCTGCCAACAGTTGTTCCCCTTATAGTTAGGAGTGGAGTCCATTCATTCAGACTGTGCATGATAATGTAAATCGATATCCAGGCTGCGGCAACACGGACCAGGACGATCAGCTTCGAAAACTGGTTGCACAAACCGGGCGGATCCGCCAAAAAGTTCCTACAAATATGCTTGTACAGTGTGAACGTCCATGGGAATGCTGAATGCAATGACGCCAATCCTGTGCATATATTAACGTCGACCTGAGCTTAGATCAACTCCTTATCACGCCATGTCGTGTTAAACTGCATACTCAGTAACATTGCAATTCTGTGGTGTGTATACATCCACTATTTGGCCCAGTTACGGATAATCAACAAGGTCAACGTCGCGTAAAGTATTTCATCACTGTTAGAATAATAGCATTTACTAACCTCGATACATTAGCATTCAACATAGATCGACAGAACTGTGTGTGTATGAATAGACACTTGATTGTGGAGTGTATACAATTTACGTGCATTTGTGCGGACAGGGAGCAGGATAGCCGGGTAACATAACCTCCACGTAGCAGTTGCAAAGTGCAGCCGCAGTGCATGTATGATGTAGGCTAAGTCATCATTACCTACCTCGCATCTAGTAGTTCCCCATACAATAGATTCAAGGTTACTACGGTTGCAGTGAAAGCGTAACTCCTTATAGTTTGGACAGCTTGCAAATACTATATCACCTCACCTGTATTCAAGTTATATGTATTTCTTGCACCAACTTGTTGATGACGAGCAGACGACAAGCTGGTCCACGGTCCACTAAAACCACCAACCCTTCCCAGGACAACTCTCTATACTAGTGCAAACCTCTGTCGTATGCTTGTATCGCACTCGGCGTCAGCATGAACGATTATAATATATAAGCCACATGAAAGTCGTTGCATACATAGGTCAATGGCAAAAGAAAATCGCGTTGTGGGTAGTGAAGCAGCCGTATACACTATAGTCACAGTTGGAAGATAGAGTGTATGCAAATTGAGCTAGGGATGTTATCAATGTGGGGACAATTGCAAGGAGTTCATGCTAACTAGGTATACTAGTATAATGAGTTCGTGTTTAAGAAGTCCTCGAGACCACGTGATTCACGCTTCAGAGACCACGTATACTGTATATACTGCATACTCTGTATTAAGATGTTTAGTCACCTCCGGTCGTTAGAAAAAGTTATACGAGGACACACATAACTGTAAAATGCACCATGCATAGACAAAATGGGGGAATGAAGAGGGAGTATACCTTTTCACGTGGACGTAGGATATAATTGCATATAATATACATAAATGGATATAATTAGGGGATAAAGGTCTACTATTTGTAATTTAGAGGGATCAATCGTGAATTGATACCTAAATTGAATTGAACACCGAACGCGTAGCGTAGTGAGTCGATTCTTGTTGACAATACAATTAGTGTTCGGAAAAATAAACTCGTTGTAAACTGATCCAGCGAGGTACATGGGTTGATGTACCATCTAGACATAACCCTATATAGACAGTACATCAAACCATGTTCCCCACGAAACTGGTTGACAAATGTATATCATTATGCGCTTGTTGGTGATTTTGTTATAAAATCAGAGGTGTTTCAATTGCAAATTAACGGTATCTGATATCATGGGCGTGGCACATGTTGGCCAATCGTTGTAGGTTATTCATAAAACGTCATGTTAGAATTGCACATAAATAAACACAAATGTGTTATGGAGACAATGTTATTCAGTCAACATAAATATAAACATACATATACATGAAATTATTCTGTAATTGCATATAAATAATGTTAATACCTGCAGTTCTAAGGATAAATATAAGTAAATACAATGCTGACATATATAAGTTGAACCATGCATGGGTCCTATGACAGCACAATTAACATTATGATAGATGGTAAGCAACATGTCCACTGAGCTTATACATAAGTGCCTGCTCAAATGGTACATGTTCATGAAATATTATAGAACCGGTCTCGTTATGGTTATGCTAGCTCTTTGCTTAGCCTCGCACGTAATAATATAGAACTATATAACTGGGCCAAGTTGACTGATAGTGGAGAGATAATTATAACGTGGGCGATCTCATTTTAGATGGATGGCGACCATATCCACACCAAAATCCTAATCAAAGAATGTGAAGCCATTTATATTACCTCGCTGAGAGGAATCTATTAACAATGCATGTTTCACAACGGCATTATCTGATTACATATTCCGAATTGACCTACAATATTTCGTAGCCCTGTCTGAGCCCACGCACGTATAACACATTACCAAACTACTTTATAGATGCTGTATCAATGCATTGATAAACATTCGACATTGTATTTGTCGGAGCTTCATAAGAAATGTCAATTGTGTAAGGATACTGATATCCTATCATACACGAACTTGCTTGTATAGGTACAAGTAATAAGCATTTGCTTTGTTTGTAAAGTCATGTTTAAAGCAATAGTCGGTGTTCTACAAGACATACCCTATACGACGGCAGTGTCATGGAGCCCTAGGAACAAACTCATGTATTCTATAGTCATTGAGACCTCCACTTTTCATCTCTTCGAACGTTAAAATTGCATATTGATCGAGCTCCCCCAAATCGACAAATTTGATGCATTTGGGGAGCTTCACGTGCGACTATAGCAGTTTTCATGATTGAAAACTAAGTGAACTCTCTGGAAAGCACGATCTTTGGTTAACTTGACTTGATTAGAAGTTAGTATAACGTCAATGTTGATCGATAGCATTTCATTCTGTTTGCTGAAAGTTGTTCTTATAAAAAAAACCGGATGGAACACCCACGGTCCATGATATACAGGTATTGGACACTGTCTTAGTTAGAGATTTAACATAGGAAGACTGCACACCGACGAGGTGAGATTGTTGAAGACTGGTCTTTGTTTCTCTGTTCGTTCACCATACAACACACGGTCATAGGGACGAGATTGTTGCAGATTGGTCTGTTTCTCTGTTCGTTCACCATACAACACACGGTCATAGGGGCGAGATTGTTGAAGGTTGGTCTTTGTTTCTCTGTTCGTTCACCATACAACACACGGTCATAGGGGCGAGATTGTTGAAGATTGATCTTTGTTTCTCTGTTCATTCACCATACAACACACGGTCATAAGTGCGAGATAGTTGAAGGTTGGTGTTGAGCTCATCATACAACACAGAGCAGTAATCCTGGCACAGACAACATGGACACAGGAAATACAAGAATTGCACTACTATTTTATTTCTCGGAGGTATGTGTTGGCTAAGGGACTTCAATACAATGATGGTCAAAATTACATTCAGTATACACTAAAAAGTATACATTGGAACACATCTTTTCACAAGAATACAAAGCTGTCAGCAGTTGATATTTCATTTTAAAAAAGGCATAGCGGTGGTCAAACAAAGGTAATATGTATAATATTGGTGTACACAGCGGATAAAAAAAATACTTGAACACGTAGTATATCGTATCGTATACTATATCACACTGTTTAGCATGCCAAAAATACAATCAATAAGGCAAATCTTTACTATTGAAGATATCCTTAAAGAATATCTGATAGCAGGTATGATATGAATATTGATACAGTGTCACGTGGTACATCATAATTAGCCTCATTCTGACTCCCCACGTCAAATGGATAAAGTCAAATAACGAAAAGCTTACATTGAACATTACATGAAAACAGTAGTGTGGCTATTCTATTACAACTTGTAACTCAATGAACATAATGTGAAAATAATTGTGTGGTTTATTTTTATAATACAAATTACCTTTAGCAGATACAATGAGTATATAGCATTACTAATGTGTGTAATATGAGTCTGTGTTCTAAAACTAGCTTTTCCAACAAACAAAATCAACAGACACTGCGACTGACAAATGTGCATGACACAACAATGTGGTTACTATGGAATGAAAAAGAATGTATGTACTGATAGTGAAAGTGTTACATTTATAGGTGGACTTAGACACGAGTCTTAAGACTAATTATTACAAAGGCACCATAGCATGACTCCCAGAATCTAACATCCTTTAAGAAATCGTATGAAAAATCAACTATAAATAGTTTGATGGGTATGAATGAATGAATGAATGAATGATGAATAGTGCTTTACGTTTCAGCAGGAATATTGCTAGTAAGGTATAAAATCTCTGTACACAAGTATCAAATGGAAATGGATGAGTTTTAATGGTAAAGTAACCAGAAGAGATGTACGGATCAAAGCACCAAATAACTTCTACAGTGTATAGTAGAAACAAGAATGAAAATAGAAATATGGAAATATTTTTAAATAATCTATTAATTGCATGTCATATTGAAACATAATCCCAGTAATGGCGTACATGTACTCATGTTTGTTCCATTACGTTAGTAATTGCATAGCATTATCCTAAGCACAATGTGTTTTATAAATAAATTATTCTGAAAGTATTGTTTATATCATCATTGGTGCAGGCTATGACTAAATAAAAAGTTGACTAGGATGCATGAAATTAGTAAATAATACACAGAAACATTGTTAAATACATAATTAGCCAACTATTATGTGATATATATATATATATATATATATTTTATTTTTTTAAATGAAACAAAGAAAAATAACAATGTATTATGCCAATTATACATAATGTACAGTGATGTAGTGACAAAAGTATGCTATTTGCCTATGAAATTTGTCAATAATGGAAAACAATTCTACTTTCCTACCTCTTATAAATGCCCATTCCTATATATAGTCTAAAGATAGTCTATTATATAAAATACAAAATATTGTGATAGCAACAGCATGCCATTGTATGTTGGACATCAAACAGAATAGTCTGACAAGCAACTGTCATTGGCTTTGTGTGTGCCAAAGAAATCTGTGCATTTAACCCTCTCCCTGCTGAATTAGGCAGTCACTGCTCTTTAGGGCATCTCTGGTTGCCTTCAGGATGGAGAGGGTTAAATATGAGTATGTTAATTGGTCTTTACAACTAGTTGCATTCATAATCGCTGGTGAGCACGTAATAGTAGTACTTTTGTTCATTATGTGAGTGAATATTTTTTTCCTCATTTGTTTTGGTGGCAAATGCGCATAATTTAATTCCCGAGAATATGTCAATTATGGCATTTGCGCAAAATTTGCGTCCGCGAAATATAAGTCGTTTACAGTATATAACTTACCTAATAAATCAACGAGTGCCATGAGGACAGTGTCGACAAAAACATTTAAAATGCATACACAATGATGCATATGATAAAAGAGGATGAACCATCTCCTGCCATTTTGAATTTAACTTTACACATAACAAGTTCAACATATTAAATGAAAAGATCAATGTATAGCCTAATTGGTTTTATCTCTTTATGATCTGCCCTACTGATCACCAATAAACCAAAATCTAGTGACAATTAGGAGATAAATATATGGCACTTTGAAATTTATGGGTGTTATTGAAATTTGACAATGGCAAATTTTCCACTGCTGCTTGCAGGGAGGGTTCAAATGGAAAATTGGCCCTTGTCAAATTTCAATAAGACCCGAAAATTTCAAAACACCATATTTATATCTCCATTGTTACACATTCAACACCAAAGTTCATTTTACGGAGGAACTTTTTCCTTGCTTGTGCGAATTATGGTGGTGGACAATCCCCATTCATAGATTGAAATGCTAATACTGTTTCCTATATTAATACTACACCCACTCGTACAATGTAAATGACCAATTCTTGTAAACTCTACATTTGTTGACAATATTGATTGAATTAGTGCTTTTTGTCACAGCGGGAATATTTCACGCATACACAACTTGTTGGCAATGCCTTGAATACATGTGTACAAAGACAGATATGATAATCAATCAGGTATATTAAACCGATATCCAACCATAATGAAAATAAGTACCGTTGATTATAGTAAATGCTTCAACACAATTTCATATGTGTAATTATGAATATACAGGAAACATTTCATAAATTTAACATGGACATGAATAATAATTTAGCTCACACAATGACTTCTACTGTTTTCTTCAAGTTCCCCCCATTGGTGTGGTCATAAAATTGTATGTAATTTTACCCTGACAGATCATATGCTGAAGTATTTTAAGAGCACTTCTGATATCTACACCATAAAATCTCCAAATTGATGTCCTCTCCACTACATCAATATATCCAGGGATGGAACTTAACTTTAAAAACGTACTCGCCTTTAAAAACGTACTCGCCCGAATAATTATATAAATGACAAAACAGGAAATTTCTACTTGCTCGTAGGATACCTTTAACATTGGGAGAAATGGATCGGGCCGCCAGTCGAGTGTAGTTCTATACCTGTGTATCTAAGTCTTTAACTGAACATCTTACTACAGTACAATGTAAACAAATGCTGAATAATCAATATGTAATCATAATAACAAGATTGTACTAATGCCTAGAGGTGATAGTATAAATAAAAGAAAATGTCTTAATATAAAACTACTGTACTATGGCAGATATTCAGTGCAACATCAGTGGTGATAGTTCAGACTTTGGCACAATAAAATTGCAAACATGGCTACAAATTTGAATACAAATACAAATACACACTTAACATAAGCATAGATTTGATAACCATACCCTGTTAGTCTGTGAATGAAGAACAGTGCATATAATGCTAAACTATGGCAACATGACTTGTACAAATGTATGATATTTTAAAAAACTATTAAACATAATACTGAAAAAAAGAACAACAAAAGATCATAAAAAATATAGACAAGATGTCTGTGGCCCTTGTGGTTAATAATTCAAATCGACAAATCTGTCAGTGGCAATGAATTCGATAGATATACATGATATAGCTACAGTGTGAACTATACTATAGGAAAAGCTCAATGACAGTAATATAGCGAAAAGCTCTACGACTCAGTAATATAGCATATGCTCAATATCCCTACAATAAACTGAACTATTGACTGTTCAAAGGTTGCCACATGGAATTCATGCTTATGGATAAATAGGATATGTAATGAAAACAAATAGGTGGATTAACCCTCTCCCTGCTGGATTAGTCACAGGTGAAGCTCTTTAGGGCATCTCTGGTTGCCTTCAGCATGGAGAGGGTTAATGAAGCCACATATTATGTAGTACACTGTACATATTAATAACAGCTAGATGTCCTACTAAGTGCAATTACAAATAATAGCCGACATTTGCGCTTTAATATGACTAAATTAGTAATTAATTTTAATTAACCACTTTAGTACCGTAATACTAAAACCACAGCATAAAATACTTTTCTTTTAAAAGAACGTTTTAAATGGCACTTGATTCATATCAACAAATATATGATAATAATTTTCTTACTATGACGTTTACACGATTTCGCGACTGCCGATTGGTTCACACGAATTTAACCAGCACTTTCAAATCATTCATACTTCAGTGAACAACTATAAAATGACGGTTATTTCTTCATTATTTTTCAGTGTAATATAACAACAATAGAAACACAAAGAACAAGTTATGAAAATGGAATATTAACTATCCTCAATGTAAAATGTGTTCAGGAAAACAAATATTTTCTGACAACAAATTTGTTCACTGACTACAAATTTCAGGATTGAGTGAGTGATTATGGAGTTTAACGTCGCTGCGGGAAAATTCAGGAAAATACACAAAATATTAAAATCCGACCTGGACCAGCTTTAATGGTGAGTTCAACGAGCATGACAAGGCTGGGTTACTCAGTAGAAGAAAAAATATATATTTAAATAATATACAAGTAGCGTAGGTATTGAAAATTGATAACTTACATAAATGGAACATTGTATATGAATTTGTTTTATTATATTAACATGGTTAACACCATTTGCTAAATGTCCACTGGAATAAGAAAGTATTACATAACAAAAGCAATGGACAACTATGATGGCCATATTGAATCTAATATACTGAAGCCACAAATCTTACATACACAATGCATGTACACTAAAACATATTCATGATGCCAAATGATGGATGCATCATATTAAATAAATAAAAGTTGAATATTATCAGATCTTGCAGTCTATATCATTATTTAAATGGCATTTGTGATTTATTAGTCATGGTTATTGCAAAATAATACTTGTTCAAGGAATTAAAGTAAAACCCGAGATTAATTGCAGCATTACCATTTTAACACTCTCCGTATTGGAGGCAACTTCAGATGCCCTATGAAACAGTGACTGTCATTTATCTACCAAGTTGATGGTTAAAATCAAGTCCATGTTTCTTGCTTTGAGTCGTTCTGACAGACTAAATGCCGCTACTATCAGACACAAGGGGCGTCGTCGAAACCCTGTTCTCGCGAACAAGATTTTCACTCCGGGTTGGTGGAGGATCGAACAAGCCCACACTTGGCACACACTTAATCGTTCGCAACCAGGAACACAAGATCATGGTTCTCGGGTAACTCGAGAACGGGGTTTCGATAATGCCAAATGTGTTAGTCGCCTCACAAATGCTAGGGTACCGGCTCATTTCTTACATGATTATTGACTCTTTTCGGTACTATAATTTCAAAGTTCCTAGGATCTTTCTTATTCCTGTCTGTGTACTCGAGATCATGACAAACCATCTCAAAGCATGTATTGCGATTACACTCCAAAAACGTCTTGATATTCCCAGTTGGGTGGCAATATTTGTAGTACGACAACTGGCTGATAATATGAAGACCAGTTAGTGTCAAAACAGCAGCAAACCCTCCAACGTGAACCAATTCCCCGACAACGGACGAGTGCATGAACCATACCATCAGCATGGATATGTTCTCTATGTAAAACACAGTATAAAACATCAAGTATCTAAAGCGGGTAGGACCTTCTTTTAAGTTCAGGAAACAGAATATCATCACGTACCCGCATA
Organism: Lepetodrilus schrolli; assembly: GCA_032361225.1. Lineage (NCBI taxonomy): Eukaryota > Metazoa > Mollusca > Gastropoda > Lepetellida > Lepetodrilidae > Lepetodrilus > Lepetodrilus schrolli. The sequence goes on from JAUTBT010015128.1 coordinate 9,298, forward strand.
TCACGTTAAAGATCTTCTCCAGGCAAATGTTGTTGTAGAAGGATGTTTTCTGACACATGAGCCAGACGGTGATAAAGACCCAGTGAATTCCCAGAGGGATGAAGACAATGGCGTTGAACGACGATGCAAACAGACAAATGCACAGAACTCGCACGCCCACCTCGCTGGCACGCCAGATGAAGTATAGCGGTATCGACCGATTCGACATTTTCTTCTTTTCCCGTCTGGAGAATCTCAGTGACCTGTGGTACGCGACGAGAGACACGGCCAATGCCAGCCAGGAGCTCAGGAGGGTAAACACACGTATATACCCTAAAAGTGGAGAAGTTTCATTAGATGAACATGACTAAACTTAAATGTTTGCTATTGCAAATGTATATGCATTGAGACCTATAAAATGCCATGCAGTCCTTGTCAGACATAGGTGGAAATTTTGTTTTGATTTTTAATATGATTTTGGAATGTTAAAAATAAATAAAAGTCGTTGACAAGGATTACCAATAATAATTAGCTTTAATTAACACATTAATCACTTTTTTTTACATTTTTTTTGAATTGGGGTTTAGAGCCAGTTTCAAGATTCTTTCACTCATATCACGGCTTGTCAGTTTAAAGCAGGAATAAACCCACAACATCTGTAGCGCTGAATGTTGAAGTAAACCTGCGAGCACCGGCTGGTACTGACAGACCAAGGATGATATCGGTATCTGCATTGCCACTCTACAGACAGTGCATCCTATCAATACGGTCTCAGAAAGGTAACTTTCACAAACATTGATGCTGGGCTCCCGGGACGTGATTTAAACCAATGGTATTTGGTCAAACGTTCTACCATTGCACTACCACCCACCCCAACATATTAATAATACGAGTATGTCTAGATAATACGAGCATGTCGAGATGTCGGATGTTATTCTTACATCCCACCACATCTTCCTCTGGCTTCAGAATGATCCAGACATACAGCTGGTAGGTCAGTTGAGGCGCCGACTCCAGGAAACTTTCGAAAAGGCGCAGTAGGCAGGCATCCACGTCCTCAAACAGCATCTTCAAGTGATAGCGATTCTTCTCTTTCACATTCTCTGTCTTTACTCTCCTTATCGACATCACGCCGTAGTACAGGTATTCGGAGATTCTGAAATCATGTAGATATATGTGGTGTTCAGTGCATGGTCTCTACATAATTGTATATTGAATCATGCTTAAATGTGATAAATTCTGCAATGTTATACAGTTATGACAAAGTGCATTACTGGCATTTATCATTATTGGATTCAATTAATGATTGGACATGTTCTTTTCTAGTATTGTTTAATTTACTTGATTAATATCTCATGACAAGCACTGTCAACCCGATAAGCATTCACAAGAATAATGAGAATGAGACGTATGACACACACACACACACACACACACACACACACACACACACACACACACACACACACACATATCATGTATACCAGCAATTTAAAAAACACACCCACAAATGAATGTTTTCATGATGATACTAATACTGATGATTTAACATGTTGAGATACAATACTTAGTGTTATATTCACTGTGATCATTGAAGACCGTTTTACCTGAAGACTGGTCCAATTTGCAAAAGTGTCATGAGAAAGCGTAATGTCCAGAGAATGTTAGACGTCTTATATTTAAGTAACTCTTTCCTCTTTTCCTCATTCTTCAGCACAGCTTGTTCTTTTCTATAATCAAGAAGGTACCAGTGCATACCAAGCCCACAGGTAACAATGGAAGGTCCTGCTGTTAGAATCAGGGACACAATTCCATAAGGTAGTTTTCCTTCTTTAAAATACTTAACGACTAGATGGACATCCGTTCCGATGTCAGCACAGTATAATATAATGGATGCAAGTCCAACAACAATATCAAAGCTTCCAAAATTGTTGTGAAAATCACAAGCATCTTGTCTTAGTCTAGGCTCTTCCACGGGTTCTTTTCTGTATAATCCTAAGTCTCTAGAATCTTTTGATTCCTGAGGTCTATATACATCTTGTTCTTCAATTAACTCGCTCCTATTAATTCGAGGTAGAAAATCGACGACGTCTGCAGTGCCACTGAGGTTGAACAGACGTTCTCTGTTTGGTGGTAGAATCTCGCCGTCTGGATGGTCGGCATGGTTTTCGTCGTTAGATCCACGCTCTAGTAGATATAATTCTGTCGTTAACTCTACTCGTCGTCTGGAAAACGGAATCTTGCTCCGCGAACACATGCTTGAAGCCAGATTATTGATAGAATGACATTGTCAGGACACCGAAAGAAATATTTAGGAAGTAAACTTATATTGACAGGAAGTAAAACCAGATGCAAGGGGACACAATTCGAATTACTTCCTGTTTAGGGAGTAATTATTACGTATATTCTGTTAATTACGTTTTATGGTAAAATAGTCAAACATTATTTTATTGAATTTATTGTAATATTATATGATGCAAATTGATTCTGCCAAGGTTTGGTAAAAATATGTATCTTTTCTTTGCATATATTGGTAAATATGCCATGTATATAAGTATTTCTCCCTCACAGTGTGGCTCGCTCGATGTTGACGATTTCACGTTTGGCGTTTATGTTTATTTGTCAACATCGTGTTTTGATCTCATGATCTGACGTAAACTCCTGCAATATCCGTTCACTAATCTAAACCTGTTATATTTTTCTGAATTATATTCACATCAGCCGTTTCGTGATAGCTGCACACTTGGATTAAGTGTAAAGAATAATATAGGTACTCGGTTTTCGTTCACGTAAACATTCAGGTGATGTCGGACGTTTCTCCCTCTTGTACGTTGCACCCCTAGTCATTTCGCCCCCACTTATTTTTATACTGAGATACGTTTCGCCCCCACTTTTTTTTTATGGAGGTACATTTCGCTCCAACTTACCTTTTCCAATTGTTACACTTTTAATGATATCAATTACTAATTAGGTATGTCAAAATCCCCGATTTCAATTGCTCTCCGATCGTACCTATTACGGAGTGTGCTGAGGGCTTCACTGAAATTCGAGCCTTTCTTTGATTCTGCAGAGATTTCTTGATATTAACTGAGGGAAAAGCCCCTCTTTAACCTTGTTTTAGAATTGTTCAAATCCGTCAATTGTTCAAATCCGTCAATTGTTCGTGATTACAAAATTTTGCTCAAATTCAACCAATCAAAACACATTGATCGAACTTATAGGATTTGTCCAAAGTTAAGTGGATTTTAATATAACATCTCAACTACAAAATGACAAAGTTTCATCGTAGTCTGATGTTCCGAAAGTAGGTTTTGAATGTCCGAAATGAGTCACTGTCATTCCGATTGAGCGTCATGGCGAATGAAAATAGCTCTTCATGCCGCTCTATTAAACCATTATGTTTCAAATCAAATCTTATAGATCTTACATTATATGTTTCAAATAAATTTGTAGATAATATATGTTGTTAGTTTACTGGTTACTATCCTTCTGGTTGACCTTGATTGTGGATTTCTGAACAGATAGTTTTCTGCCTATACATGTTGTCAGTCGTAAATCTAGGTCACGTGACCTAAATAGTGTTATCTGATTGGACGATGCGCTATATTTACAAAACAATGAACACGTGTCCACTGCTGCTTCTGTTAAACAATATTTATTTGACAACGTGGGGTTGAGATTGGTTTTATGTTTATCTCTTGAGCACATTTTAATTAATTAATTCTTTTGCAGACAATTGCACTGAATCAATCAATTAATTCTTTTACAACAATTTCTCCTTTTCCCATAAAGTCCTGATGCTCATTTGTCACTAACCCATTCTCTCCGAAGTGCAATTAATTAATTTAACCATTAATTATTTGTATTTCAGGATGATCAAAAACCTTTCAAATAAAGCATTGCTGTAACAGTCCTGATAGTGATTATTGTATTTGAATTGTCATTTGGTCTAGTACACCATTGTGACCATGGATTACTGGTGGATTCTTTTTTTACAATTACTTGTGTAAGTAAGTAATTTTTTATTAATTAACAAATTATTGACTATTCCAAGGAGCTCTGATACCTCAGTATAATTCTGCTGACAATTTCATTTGATTATCTTGAAAATAGGAGATACACAACAAAGGAGATACATTGCTAGTATTTTGCCATTCCATCACAATAATTAGTTGAATTAAGGCTAAAACAATAGAAAAAAGTGGGCAATGTTTAACATACTTCAAATTGCCAAACTTCCTTATTTATTAACATATTTTGATAATCTTGGTGTCATTTTGTTCCCTGTTTAGTGCTCTTTCTAATGGAACAGGATATATTGAAGTTTTACCAGGTTAATAGTTTTTGTCACATATCTATATATAACATATGACCACATAATGGACTTTCGCTCCTACTGACATGATTTGGCACAATGTTTTACAAACATGTTGCATGGGTGCATCTTCTTCCGTTTTTGGACGGAATCCTTTTTTTTAATATTGCCCAAAACGGAAATTCCGTTTTTGAAAAGAATTCGCAAAAGAAAACAAGAAAAAATAACTGTGTTGAATACCGAGATCGATTATCTGAATTTCTTGTTGAAGTTGACTTATAAGTTCTATGCCTTGGAATGCATCCATTCGCCCACCAGACCCCCGACCAGGGCGTTGCCACTGGAGCCCACTTTGAGTTTTTTTCTTTTCAGTCAGACGGTGCTACATGATGTTGTGACATAATCCTGTCAGCATAATATGCCTTCATTATTAGTGCAGGTTGCACCAAAATCCACAACTGAGCCCTCGAACACAACCTGGAACAAAATCCACAACTAAGCCCTCAAACACAACCCGGAAGTTTGGCAATTACCAACTGGTGTTGATATTCACTGACACATGCATCAACAATCACCGACTGCAATCATAATAATATCCCCAGGATCAGAACTAACATCGTAACCTAATAAATAATGATGCAATTTGACCAAGCGCGCACATAAGTGGGTCATATAAAAATTTTAGACATATGCGGTTTAATGATTCTGGTGATGACATGTATGTGGCTGTTGTTTTATTTATGTACCTTACGTTGTAGCGTGATCTATCATGTGTGGACCATGCTGAACAACATGATTCATCTCTGAATCAAAAATAAATTTAATCACACGGTCCGTATTAAAGGAATATTAAGATTTTATCTGGAGTTTAGTCAACCCAAGGCCTAGTACTTGTGTTTGGCTATCACTGGAACTTGGTAGATTCTGGAAAATTCTTGGAAATTCTAAAAATAGATCTGACCTACTTACTGGCCCATTGTTTCCATCTGGTTACATGTTGTGTTGTAACTGTGTGAGGCTATATGCTATTGTCTGTTTTATAGTTATCATTAATCCACTAATAAAATATTTCCATTTAACATGATTTTCTTGTAATATTAGTAATCTTATTTATCCAAGGCATTGGTGTATGCAATGTTTTGACGATAATCAACTTGTTTTCCATTGATTCAAATTTAATGTTATCATATTCAGCAAAACTGGTCGTTAAATGCACCAATGCCACAACTAGCTGTGACATTTTCAGAACAGACTATAACATTCTCTAAAAATAGTATCACATGGCTGCCTGAGCCAATAGGATGACAGCAGTAGGCATCGCTGGCAATATTTCTATAAACAGACTGAGGTTGTGAAGTCACTAAGGGGAGGTAATGCAGAGAGCGGTCATGTTTACATTGATTGCTATGTGATGAAAATACGCATTCTGGAGCAGACGACCTGTTATTCCGAAAGAGGAAGTTAATCAGCATGCGACATTCACTCTAAATCCTTAATAAACACAATCTGTGACATAGAGTACAGCTTAATGACTAGTAGTCGGTAGATGCCCCAGGGTCGGTAATGCCCCTCCTCCGCTCTACTTATTTATACAATTGATATAGGCCTAGATTTAGCAACTAATAAAATAATGTAATTACTATAATATATTACGTTTTCCAAATCCAAATATATCTAGTATTGGGAATTTCTTCCAGGTGAACACCTTTGCCGAACGAGATTGCTATCACATCAATAAAGTAATGCTTCACTTTGTTGCCATTGTCTCAATGACTATAGACATACGTAAACAGCATTTAGACATTTTGACAACATTATTTAAACTTTCACTCCAATTGCCGATATGGTCTACATGTTTAAACTAATAGATTGTATTTCAGTAGAAAAAAAAGATCGATCAGCCATGTGCTCAGAAAAGTAATGCGTAGTTCATTTGCACAAACATACTTTCTGTTTTACAATCCGGACAATTTATTGCTTTTGATGCAATTTGTCACCGATATGAACATAGCATTGTTTAATCATATAGGTGTATGCATTAAGTATTATCAGCACTTAATTGACCAATATATTGGTCTACAAACAAGTCTAAAACTATTAAAGGATTGTATTTTCGTAGCAAAGAAAAAAGATCGATCTATCAGCCATGTGTTTATCGACGGAAATGCAAAATTTGTTTGCACAGACATACTTTTTGTTTTATAATCCTGACAATTTGTTGATTTTGATGCAGTTTGTCAGCGATTGATCTTTGTGAAATCTGAATATGGTATTGTTTTATCGTAGGTGTATGCATTTTATTATCAGCACTTTCAATGTTTACATACACAAGATGAATAAGACAAATAGAAGCTAAATTATATGGTAGGGGCGAAAACGACAGACACAAAAACATATGGTGGGGAGCAAAAACAACTCGGTAAAAAAATTGGTGGGGGTGGAATGACGAGGTGTAATAACTGGGTCGAAATGACTGGGGGTGTAATGTACAGGGATGTATGTTGTTTCGCCCCCTGTATGTTACACCCCCAAACCATGACCGCTTTGTTCCAACCGATTGTTTTTCCACGTCATTTTCACCCCCACCATATTTTTAAGCATAACACACTATGACAAAAGAAACATACCTCCATAAGTGATAGAAATGGAAGAAAAAGTAAGTGGGGGTGAAACGTACCTCCATAAAAAAATAAGTGACACCTTTTGGAGTCCTATCTAAATGTTGCTATCAATGGCTGTACCTTGTAGGATGTGCTACCGCTGGAGCCATCTGGCCGAAGTGAAGGTGTTCCAGACAGGTCTGGGGTCGGCCGAGGAACGTCACACCGTGGAATGCCAGTGTACCCGCGCCTACATCAGGCATGTGCTTGTTCTAATAGCTACTAGTTCGCCTAGACATGATTTAAGCATTTGTTCATTGTTACATTCATTCGAGTTGCTATAGTTTATTACCAAATAACAAATATCGTGAAAACAGAAATTTGCTCAATAGGTAAAGTTTACGTTTTAGTGAACATTGGAAATAGAACACAGCAAGTTAGTGAACTAATCTTGAAAAGTGGCTCCCAGTCGCAACTCCAGAAAGAAAAATTGCATTGCATTAACTGTCGCTAATGTCATGTCATAGCTGTCATATGATTGAAAGCACTCATTGTAATTGACTACGTTATATTAAATATTGTTGTACGAATATCGTAGTAGTTGAAACATGGAAACTAAGTAAGTGTTTACAACCATTTCTATCCACAGTGATTCCAAGTTGTTCAAACAAGGTTTGTGGGTCGAGTCTGCTTCTGATAAAGATGATGACGATGACAAACTTGATGACGACAGAGAGGTGAAAGGTGACGTCACTGAAAACAAAGAAAGCTTGTCACATGTTGCCACGGTTACAGATGACACTGAGGGTGCATATGGGAAGACGGTAAGTAAAACAGCGGACTATTAGTACTAACAGTACTCAGTGTTGTGGGGAGGGGTGTGTGTGTTTGCCTAGTATTTTCATTGACCGTGCAATGGTTAGATAAGTCCCGCAAGCCACGACATGACAGCTAGTGATGTCAAGGTGGGTAAGGTACCAATATTCAGACATTTTACTATCTAATTACTATCTAATTTACTATCATGATTATCTCCAATCATTTGTAGCCAATTAACCCTCGCCCTGCTGGATTAGGCACAGGTAATGCTCTTTCGGGCATATCCGGTTGCCTGCAGCAGTCAGAGGGTTAAAACTGTTGCTTATAGAATTCTGAATTTAAGATAATAGAGATTCTCATAATAAGTACAAATGTAATCTTCATTTTGGAGAGTAGTCGAAAACAAACCAATATTTGATTTTATGTAGATTGTATTGTAAGCTACCTGCAGGAAAATTTTCATTTAAATAATTCCAACATTACCATGTTGATAGAAATTACATTTTTAGACATATCCTGTTTAAAGATTCTGGTGATAACCTATATGTGGTGACATGTGCATGGCTGTTGTTTTCTTTAAGTACATGACATTGTATCCCGATCTATCATGATTCATCTCTGAATCAAACAGAAATTTAACGGCATATTAAGGTTTTCTCTGGTGTTTAATCAACCCAAGGCCTAGTACTCATGTTTAGTTATCACTGGAACTGGGAAATTAGAAAAATAGAACCGACCTACTTATATGCCTTATATTCATTGTTGAAGCTTTAGATAATTATTTTATAAATAATTCAGCGATTACAATTTGTTCGCACAAATATATTTTTTGTTTTATAATCCGGACAATTTGTTGATTTTGACGCAGTTTGTCAGCGATTGATCTTTGTGAAATCTGAATATGGTATCGTTTTATTGTATAAAACAAATTTTCTTTAGAAGTTACTGTTTATACATGCATCATCGATCGTCTTGGGGACATAAAATTTAAATCCAGGTCAGTAAAGATGGATGCAAGGCCAGTGAAATGGTGGCAGTTGATGCGGAAATCCAGGACGTGTCGACAGAGTTTGAGAGAGTGTCAGTAGCAGAAGGTGAAGCTGACAGTCCAGCATCAGTTGATGCCACTGAGGAACAGGAAGTGGACCATCTGGACCTGCAGGAAGTGGACCATCTGGACCTGCAGGAGATCCTAGTAATGCAGCAATTGGGTCTTCCAGTCAACTTCGGAGCCCAGAGAGAGGCAAAGAAAAATGTTCAGGTAATCGTTGACATATTTATTTATCAATCGCCTTTTGAATATTCTTTTTAATCTTCATAATAATCTGTTTTGCATGATCAATTGTTATAATGTAGTGTTAATTAGTATTTCTATTTTTAATTTATATATATATTTTTTTTTATTGTGTTTGTAATGTATTGGTTAAAGGTTCCCGCTGTGAAGTAAAACTCACTCACTCTTCTATTGTGTGACAATAATTTCTCATGAGTGAAACAGTTGAGGGAAACAATTTCATGAAGCCATGATTAACTAATTATTCTGTTATTCTATTATGCATTAGTTTTCACTGTTATTTTTCATTTCAGCCTGAGCAAACATTTTCAAAACGTAATCCCAAAAAGAAGAGGAAGAAAGGAAAGAAATCAAAGAAGAAGAAAGAAGCAGATCATACTGAGAGATCCACCAAGCTCCACACAGCTTCCACACAGGTCAAGGTTGAAGCCGCCAGCGAGGTCGAACCGACCATGGACGTGGAAACAGCATGGAGCGAGTTCTGGACAAAGCACGGGGAGATGGTTGTGTGGCAGGGCTGGGTGGCTAAGTACCCGGACCATATCGACTACGATAAGCTGACCGTCATGCCTTCTGCGTGGGAGGTGGAGGTGGAGGCAGAGATTATCTGTGGTGTTGAGGACAATGAGGCAAGGTCTGAGGGGGTTGATGGGAAGGATGAATGTATCGAGGCAGAAGCTGAATGTAATAGTGAGGATCATACTCAGAAATGTCACAAAGACAAAACTCGGAACATATTCTCAGAAACAAATTGTCAAGAAACGCCCAAATCAAGCAGTACTGAAGGGCGTTGTGGACTGGTTAGCGAGGGTGAAAGTGAAAATGAATGTTCCATTGAAAAGCACTCCAAATGTGTCGGTACAATTGAAAAAGACAATTTCCATTCCAGTACAGAATTCAGTCAAGAAATAGGCTCTGAAATGAGAGAAAGTTCAGAAAACAATTTCTACGTAAGGAATGGTGTCGCATATAACCGAGCAGTTGAGAATACAATGAAATCCCGGACGGAGGTAGATGTAATCGATGGTGGCTCGCACGTCGAGGACACGGACAGTTCTCTGGTTGACATGATGCACAGCTACGCCAGAGCTCAGCTGGTGTCTGAACCTGACACCGGAGAAACTGAACAACCGGAGAAAGTCAGTGGACCCGTGGACGAGGAAACGTCCATGGAAGCCGAGACGGACTGCGACAAGATGTGGGAAGAACTCTGGGAAGACCACGTACTGGAGACGCACTGGCATCATTACAACAGGTTCACCTCCTGGTTCAACCAGAGCCTGGAGAACTACCACGCCTTGAAGGAAGGAGGTGGTACAGTGGTGGAGGGTGTCATCCACGTGATGCCTGACTGCAGTCTGGAGGTCCTTCAGAGAGGAGCAGCTGATGCTGGTGATGATGGTGATCGTGACCAGTCAGGTCTGCATCATCAGAGCAATGGACTAGAGCATGATGGGTCTTGTAAGAAGCTTGTGTCTGATGCAACTGATCAGGAACACACAGTGTGTACAGATGATGGCAGACTTTCTGTGTCTGCTGGAGGTGATGCTCAGTTGATGCCAGATCCAGTGCCAGTTGGGCAGGACATGCTCGGGCAGGACATGCTCGGGCAGGACATGCTCAGGCAGGACAAACTTGGGCAGGACAAACTCGGGCAGGACAAGCTCGGGCAGGACATGCTCAGGCAGGACAAGCCTCAGGGTATTAGAGCACAGAGCAGTGGTAGGGGTGACAGCCACCCAGTATCAGAAGCTGTAGGTAAAGAGTGTGAACATCCGGATCAGGACGGCGATGACTGGGAGCCGTGTGATGGAGGTAGCAGAGGGAAGAGGAGAAGAAGAAGGAGCAGTTCCAGCAACTACCAGTCCACCTCCAGTTATGGTATTCCAGTCTTCTTTTAAATATCTATGAAATTGGCTCTAAACCCCAATTCAAACCAAAAATTAATCGTTTTATACAGTGTATAATGTCATTTAATTAAATTACCATATGTCACTGTACTAATGCAGAATGATGCATGTATAAGATGTATCTGAAACCTGCCTTCATTTGATATTTCACAACGACATCCTAAATTTAGGACCTCCTAACTTTATGACCCAGTTTATCACCTCCTAAGTTAGAGGCCAATATAAGAAGGGAGACGACTTGTGACGTCGTCGTGAAACACTTGTTACGAGGTGACAACACTTAGGACTGGTTTAGGAGCTCCTAAATAGTTAGGAGGCCATTGTGAAACGGGGGCCTGAAATCTAGCTTGTTTTCATAGCTGCAGAGTTGTCTGTGAGTGAATCTGAAGATGAGGCTGTCATACAGAGAGAGGAAGCTGAGAACCGGAAACAGCACGAACTGTGGCTGGAGAGAGAGAAGGTAGCACAAGAAGAATGGCAGGCCAAAAAAGAACGAGAGAAGAAAGAAGCTCAGAAGAGACTGGAAAATGAGGTTAAAACTCGTAGCACTATACATTTTGATGTTCCAATTATTTTGACCATGATAATCATTGTGTGCAAATTAATTAATGTTTTCCACAATTTTATGGAATAAATCATTTCGAATTCCTATTCTTGCTGTCATATATGGGTGAAATATTCCTGCTGCAATGTCAAGCACTAATTCATTCATTCTTATTTTCTTTTTCAGTGCATAAGCAGTGTTATTGGGTTTTTTTTATGGATTACTAAATATTGTAGTATTCTGCTATGTTAGTATTTTTTATGTAACTTGTCAGTGATATTAGTTGCTTAAATTCTCATTCTGGTATTTCTATGACTTGGTTAACTGTACTTTTTCTAATAAGTATATTTATGAAAATATCTGCCTTTCTTTATTTGTGTCTAAATGTTTTAAACTGACATTTTTTTCATGCCCTCAGCAAAAGATTAGAGAGGAATGGGAAGAAAGACAGACGAAAGAAAAGGAAGAAGAGGAAGAACGAGAGAAGAAAGAACAGGAAAGAAAGGAAAAGCAGGTGACATGGTGGCGCCAACAATCTACGATGACAAATTTATATCCTCTCCATAGGATGACGTGCATCTTGTTGATTTATATTTTTGACAATTTTGTCTTTCCTGAATTTCGTTGCAAATGGGTGAAAGATTCCCACCGCAATGTTAAACTCCATAATCACTCACTCACTTTCCTGAATTGCTTGAAAATAGTCCAGCTTTGACATACATGTAGCTTATATTTGCTTGACCATTCAGATCAAGACAGGGTCGTGACAAGCTTATATGGTGGGAGTTGCATACATTTTTCATGATTTTCCTTCCTGCCCAGTGTCCTTTACAAATGCTTATCAGTCAAAAATATGTTTAGTTTCAACATTTCCTTAACCGCAGCACTTTCACATTGGGATACGCCATGGTTCTCAAGTTATCAAGAATGCTGTATCTTTTCGTATTTTATATTGGTTGCTTATTTTAATGTCGCATATTTATTATTTTGATTCATCTGTGTAAGATTAACAATTCTCTCTGATAGCAGGTAATGGTTATTATTAAATGTATGCAATTTATTTTCATCAAAGAAGGGGAGGGTGAGCGTAGTGGTAAATCATCTGATCTCAAAAGTAAAAGGTTGCGAGTTCGAACCTGTCCCAAGGACAAGGCATCAATATCAGCAAGACTTATGTTTCTGATGCGATTATGTTAGGATGTGCTGCCTGTACTATTGCAATACAGATATATATATATCATGCTTGGTTCGTCAATACCAGCAGGTGCCTGCAGGTTTATTACAACACTTTAACCGTCGCATAAGGGTGAAATATTCCTGCTGCGACGTAAAGCACCAATTCATTCAAATGACGTAAGTTAAATTAACAAGCCGTGATAGGAGTGAAACAATCTTGAAAGCAGCTCTAAAAATAATAAAATTTAAATAATAATCTTTGCATTTTTTTGTGTATTTCTTTTCCAAACCATGATATGAGTGAAACAAATCTTGATAGTGGTTCTAAAAAATATTATAATTTTTTTTAAATTTTCACAATTTATTTGTGTAATTCTTTTCAATTCATTGTCTTTATGCTTCTTGTTGACTTAACACCAGTACTGTGTACCTGACACAATTAGATGTGACATGCTCTTTATTTCACTGTCGTCGATGGTGGTGTGCGTTTCCTTCAGGCTGAGATGCTCAAGCAGGCCACAGCCAATGAAAACAAGGTCAGTATGTTAACTCTTTTGTTAACATTAATCATGTTATTTATATACTGAGTCAAACTAAAAACTTCACAGTCATATATTGAATGATATATCAAGTAAATGACACAGGAATGATGTATTGAGGTTATCGTTTATTTGTTGGGGTCGGTGGGATGAACTTTGAGTAATCGAGGTGGCAAAAAACGTTTTCATGTGGTTACAGAAGGTGCCAATAAAAT